>NW_020769614.1:99846-177343 GCF_900518735.1 Pseudonaja textilis
CAGGCTCAAACCTCAAAGCCAAATCCTCCTCTTCCTCATTGTCCAAGTCTTCGTCCTCTAACAGAGCAGGCTCGAACCTCCTAGCCACAACAATGGCCTGTCCCCCTTTCTCATATCCCCTTCTCCCAGATCCCATTCCCACCCCACTGGCCCTCGTGTTAGCGAGGCCAGCGTCAGTCACGGCTGGGTTGGGCCAGTGTCAGGGAAGAGAGCAGGTTGTGCGTCTCTCCAAGTGACTGAGGCACACCCAGTACCAACAAGGGCCAGAAAAACTCCAGCAAGAGTGAGGCGCCGGAGAATCAGCTCCGGCCACTTCTCCATCACCTTCCATTGCCCTTACCTTCTCGGAGGTAGAGGGCGAGGAACAGGGTCAGCCAGTGATGGGACAGGGAGCCACATCAAGAGGACCCAAAGAGCCGCATGCAGCTCTGGAGCCGCAGGTTGCCGACACCTATTCAAGGCCAACGGAGCCGGCCTCTCAATCTCAGTCAGCTCTTGTTCCAGTTCATCTTCCCCTGCAGATTCAGACTCCGATGGGGGCATGACAGGGTGGGCTGGGCTGGCGCATACTCTCACAGTCTCAACCCACCCCATTCTGGAATGCATGCATGTGCCCCCCACTTCCTGTGCACCCGCCCACCCACTGGGATGGCATGGGTCGGGCCGAAGCAACATGGGCTGGCCTCTTACAGTGGTAGGACAGCTGTGCAGGTTATATCTGGGCCTGCTCTAGGCACCAGGTGGCAGGACTGGGTGGAAGCTTGTTAAAATGAGGTCTAACTGAAAAGTAAACAGAAATTGTCTGTCAGTGAATGAATCAATGCAATGGCTTGCCTCCAGGGATTGCTCCATCACTGGAGGTTTTCAAGAATAGGTTAGATAACCATTTGAGTGGGATGGTATAAAGCTCCTGCCTTGAGTAGTGGGTTGGACTAGAAGCTATGAACTTGCTTCTTGTAAAGTGGCTTTAAAAAAAAACCATTTTATTCAGATAATTTAAATTACAAACTCCAAAAAATGAAATTTTGGACAGACAACATTTAAATAGAAGGAAAAATGTGCATCAAGAAGACAGAAACATATTTACGTATATTGAGTATTTATAAATATATTAGATCAATATTAGTTTCCTCCCCTTGCGAAGCAGGCCATTTTTTTTTTTGAAGTTTTACCTCAATTTACGACCAATAAGACCACCTACCTACTACATGGAGAGGCTGGTGACACCAACGGCAAAGCATTAACAATCTAGTTTTGCATTTAACTTGTATAAAATCTAGAACGGCTTCTTATTTACAATAAGTCACCATAATCATTGCCTCTGATCTGTCCGGAATGAAGTATCTTTGATTCTTACTAATAAAACTTTTTCTTAAGATTTTGTTTAAGAACAATAACACAACAATTGAATCTTATTCCCCCAAATTATAAGCCTCTATTGTCGATCCATTTTCCAAGAGAGTCCAGTGGTGAGGGGGCTTTTAAGAAGTGGCTGTGCTCCATTGTGGCAGCTTCTTGGGAAGAGCTCAGGCTCACGAACCATTTGTGTGCACTCATAACCCCAAATGCCTCCATCAGTTCTAGGTGAAGGGGAGTTCCCAGAGCAGAAATGTTTTTTTTTTCTCACCACAATCCTTCACATCCTTCTGGGTAATCCACCATGTCACAGTGTTTGCAGCATGACTACTACTGTGAGATAACCCAGAAGCAAAATACAGCACACACAGAGGCTTTGTCTTTTAACTGGTTTATATACATACATATACGTGATAGGCAAATACCTGGCAAGCAAGCAATCATCTTTACTCTGCATGGAGAACCACAATGGAGACGAGAGAGAGGTACACCCTCTCATGGCCTCATATATATAGACAGCTTCTTAAAGTGGTAAAACCCGGTGGGACCCATCTTCAGAGTTAAAGCGGCAATAACATGCTGTTTCATCCTCATTGCATCAACCTTACAACAGCTTCACAACAGCTGCTCAGCTATTAAATCTCAATACCTTGACATACCAGCTGGGTACAACAATTATTCCCTCCCTGTGATGCTTCCAGCAAATTCCCTCAACACTATTCAACCTATTACAAAGTCTGCACTACTATTACTGTTAATCTTCTCATCATTCCTTATCACCCATCCCCTCTCACTTGTGACTGTATGACTGTAACTTTGTCTCTTGTATCCTTACCATTTATATCGACTGTTTTCTAGTATGATTTGATTGCTTATTGTACCCTATGTAGTCATTAAGTGCTGTATCTTATGATTCTCGACTCTTGATGAATGTATCTTTTAGGTATACTGAGAGTATTTACACCAAGACAAGTTCCTTGTGTGTCTAATCACACTTGGCCAATAAAGAATTCTATTCTAAAATATACTATTCTAAATGACTGCACGTGGTTTTTTTTAACTGGGTGTAATAGAGGTAAGTCCTCCCTTACCATTTGCCTTATTTAGTAACCATTCAAGATTATGATGGTACAAAAAAAACCAGTTTTGCAAACAATCATTGTATTTTAAATCATCAAATTGTCCCATGATCATGTGTTAGCCATTAGCACGCTTCCCAAGCAGCCAAGCAAAGTTCATGGAGAAGTCAGAAAAAAGTTCACTAGTAATCAGGTAATGTCTCACTTAATGTCCACAGTGATTCATTTAACAACCATAGGCAAAGTGAGGTCAGAAGCCTGTTACAATCCAGGGCAATTAAATGCTCGTCTTCAATCATCACGCTCTTTAATTCTGACTCAATAATATGCTTCTTGTAGTCAAGTTTGATAAAAAAAAAAATCTTCCCTTTTGCAGGTGTGCTATCATGCCCTTTGTTAGGGGTAGCAGGTAAGCACAGATACCATTTAGCCCTCTATAATCTACCCTTAGATGAAGGGGCCCATCCTCTCCTCCCCGAATAGGACCGGGGCAGCCACCCTGGTCTGAACCAATTAGATGAACCCTCTTTTTGAATCTTTTGTCTATAAAACCCTTAAGCCCGTGATGGCACGCAGAGCCATTTGTACAGGCACATGAGCCCCAGCCAAACCTACCTGCACTGCGCATGCGTGTACCTCCCAGCTGATTTTCTGCCCTTTGAGACAGTTTTCGCCCTCCCGGAGGCCCGAGGGAAGCCTCTGCAGCCTTGGGAGGCCAAAAAAATGGGCCTTCCACAAATACCGGAAGTGCAAAAGTGGGTCTGTTTTCATCCTCCTGAGGCCGCCGAGGCTTCCCTTGAGCCTCTGGGAGGGCGAAAACAGCCTCAAATAGGCCAAAAATCAGCTGGGAGGTACTTGCATGCACAATGCAGGTAAGGGGGTGGGGCGGGGGTGTTAGGCATGCATGCACAGGGGGGCAGGGCACATTCCATTGTGGGTGCTGGCACCCGTGCGCTTTCGGCACACCACAACAAAAAAGGTTTGCTATCACTGTCTTAAGTCCCTCGACTCCGTAGGAGTCATTGAATAGATCCCCTAAACTCCACTGAAGATGTTACCGAGCCCGGTAACAAAACCTTAGCCAGCACCACAATGAAATTGAGTCTCTGTGTGCGCCTCCATCTGTGTTTCTGTTAGCTCAGTGATGAACTTCACTGGAAACACACCCCGCTACAGATCTGTCCAGCTGGCAAAATGCCACCGGCACTGTGATTGGTCTAAGTCTCACTCCCAGCTTCTCAACCAGGGCACGGTGGACTAGTGCATTGGGTGCACCCTGAGTCCAGAAGGGCCACTAAGTTGGCTTTTCATCCTGAGGATTGGACGATGATGTGGATTGGATTATCATTATCGGAATAATTGGGCCAATTACAAAGGGTTGTCATCAGAGACAGTGTGTTACTCTCGCCTCTCCTGGACGAGTTGAATCTTCTTGCCATCTTTGGGAGATGGGGGTGAACTCTATGATCTCCACTCCTTCCAGGGCTGTTTTGTGGGCTCCCGGTGGCAGCTTGGTGGGCTTCTTGATAGGACCCAGGGTCACCTTTGGGCAGGACGATTGGATTTGCATTTAGCGGCCTGATGGCCCTCCTTCTCGCACTTGAAGCATTTGGCGGGGCATTGCTGGGGGCTCTCCACAGGTTTCCGCCTTTCCAATTCCCTTGGAAAAATCCATTCCGGGAGGAAGTCTGGACAGAGCCTCCCAGTAGCCTCCATTCTCCTCCTGATCACTCCCTTGAGCTCCCATAAGTGGGCTGTGGCCTATTTGAAACCGAGCCTTGCATGAGGGGGTGCAGTGTACAAACACAGCTCCACTCATGTGAACATCGCCCCCAAAGCTTCTCTCTTGTGTCAGTGGAGCTTGAGTGACCCGATTCCCTTTTCTCCGCCCCCCTCTTTCATTCAGGCTGCCAAGCTGCCTGTTCTCAATGCTCCAAAAGTGCAGTGATGAGAGGATAAGCTGAATCAGGCAAGCGAGCCCTACTCAGCTTTGCTCACTCACCAAAACTTTGGGTGCGGAGAAGCCTGAACAAGTGCAAAACTACACCCCCGAGACTTCTCTGTGGAGGTATGCATGCGCAAACACTAAATGTGCCAGCCCACCAATCACGTGGCCTGATTTCTCTACTCCTCCCCTTTCAGGCCACCAAGATGCAAACGTTGGAGACCACTGAACTGGTATAGCACCAGGTCAGAATTCTGACTTCAACTTTTTCCACACTCTGAACTCTCAAAGTCCCCCTGTCCTCCCGTCCCCCGAGAATCCCCTGGTATATCACTAGGTTGGAAGTGTAACTGAACTTTTCTCACACTCTGGATGTTGATGAAGCTCCCACAACTTCTGAAGGCAACTTCTGTTCCATTGGTTGATTGTTCTCACTGTCAGAAAGTTTCTCCTTATTTCCAGGTTAAATCTCTCCTGGTTCAGTTTCCATCCCTTATTCCTTGTCTGGCTTTGAGGTGCTTTGGCAGAATATTTCCCCAAAAATAGAAAAGTAGAAACTCAAGAGAGGCAGAAACTCAGCCCCCCTCTTTTGCTAATGGACCATTAGTCTGGCCTAGGCCAGTCTATTTTACATAACAAAGTTCTACTCCAGGTAGAGCTATTAATAGGAATTGCCCAAAGCCCTTTTATTACATCATCACCGAGCAAGGCTCAACCAAGCCTGGGACTCAGGACAGCCTACAGAGTTGCCCCTGCATGGCCCCATGGGAGTCTGACAACCAATCAGTATACAAGCTCAAATTCAAATCCCAATAGAGAGTATAAAACCCAGGCACTCTCAACATCTCAGCCACTCTTTTCCTTCACCCAACACCTTGAAGCATGTGGTCATCCTTTTCACTTTGGAACTCCAAGCCATGTGATCCTGTCCAACATTAAACCATCTTTCCAAACAGCCTCCATGTTTCCAGTGTCTTTTTCCCCACTTGGAACTGAGCCCAGGAGGATATTTCTTCCAACACTGCCTTCCTTCTCCTGTTTTAAGAGTTTTCATCTCTAAAAATGAAGCTGCACCCGAAAAACAACTTGATTTCCCCTGTTGGAAGAAATGTCCACCTGGATTCAATTCCAACTGCGAAGAAAGACACTGGAAACATGGAGATTGCTTGGAAAGATGGTTTAATGGTAGAAAGGACCACATGGGGTTTTGTGGGTCCAGGGCAAAATGAGTACATGGTTGAGAGAGGGAGAGAGATTTATACCCTCTCTTGGGCTTTGAACTTGCTTCCTATTCCTGTGGCAAGAAATGTATCCTGATTGGTAGTCAGACTCCCATCGGGCCACGCAGGGGTAACTTTGTAGGTTGTCTTGTGTCCCAAGCTTGGTTGAATCTTGCTGGGTGATGTAATGAAGGAGCTTTGGACAATTCCTTAAGAGCTTTGTCCTTGTTTGGATCTGAGTGAGAGCTAATCCCATCACCCTGGAGCTGAAGGTCTTTTGTGTTGTAGATAAGATGACTTTAGTCTTTCTGAGGCTATTAACAAAGGCGGGAGCTGCTTTCCAAGAGCATGTATCTCATTTTCTCTTCCAGGGAGGTATAACAGATAACAGATAATCAGAGTTGGGAGGGATCTTGTAGGTCATCTAGTCCAATCCCCTGCCCAAGCAGGAGACCCTACACCATTTCTGACAGATGGCAGTCCAATCTCTTCTTGAAAGTCTCAAGTGATGGCGCTCCCACAACTTTCGAGGGCAAGCTATAATATTCTGCCTTTTTAATATTTCCTGGAATAGTTCATTTTTCTAGAAGGGTGGGTGCTAACCTTCTACACCCTCTTTCCACCAACAGAGTTACATCATGTTCCCTAAGGATAAAATGAAATTAGGCGACATTGGACACCACAACATCACAATGCCAACTTATCTGAGGGCATTTCGCGCAACCACCTTTCCTAATTGTTGCCAGCATTCCAGGAAACCTCTAATCCAATCAATAACTCCAAGACAGACATCTCTCAAAGGTTCCTTTATTTGGATAGTATCTGGCACATTGTGGAATCCCGAATCTGAAAGTTTCGGGCTTCCTTGCAAAAGTCAAAACTACATATCCATCCCCTCTTAGCCATCATCACGTCACATGGTCCAATCACCATCCATCCTAAAGTGTTAGAAATGTCATCAGATACCTGGATCATATTACCATATGTGGTGGACGTGCGGAAGCTAAAATATATTGGACTAAAATACACACATGGCTGGAAAAAATGACAAAACAGCATATAGCTTTCAAACCAGAGATATTTTTATTGGGAATTTTACCTGAGGGATATAACAAAGAACTGACATATTTGATTATTAATGTTTTAAGAGAAAAGTCTGAGAGAAGATGAAACGATTAAGAAAATAATGGAATGCGCAGAAATGAGTAAACTAATGCTACCAATCAGAGAGCAAGAGGAAAAAGAGTACTATAAAATATGGGATTTATTCTATTCTTGGTTAGATAGAAAAAGAGCAAGCTGAAATGTGATATAAAAGTAATCATATATTATAATTAATTATTGATGAATAAGCGATAATATGAATTAAGAATTGAGGATTGCTCTAAAGAATAATATGAATTTAAAATTGTAAGTCTAAAAATGATATATGGGTAATATAATATGATATGGAAAAATTAATCAATATAATACGAATTTGAGTTAAAAGGGAAAGACTATTGATATTGTTCACACGACATATGGACCAACTGACACACTGTACAGTGGAAAAGAAGGTTTTATTTTTTTGTTTGTCATTTGTTGTAAAAATAAAAAAGTTAAAAAGAAACCATCTGTCCTAAAGTAAGATTCTCATTTCATTATTTATTTATTTGATTTATTTATTCAATTTGTCAATCGCTTACAAGATAATAGGTATAAGTATATACACAGTTGTTTTCTTAAGTTTTCGTGGGTACTTACATGTATGGTATTCAGCTTTGTTCGGGTATTTTCCCACGTTATTATAGTTGTGCTTTTAAAGTTGTAGCAACGTTTCGGCAGAATCTCATCTGCCATCATCAGGCTTCTGTATTGTGTTCGTCTATACATAGTTATGAATACATGAAATGGGTACATATAAGAAAAATAAAAAAAAACAATAGGACAGGGATGGTAGGCACATTGGTGCGCTTATGCAGGCCCCCTACAGACCTCTTAGGAAAGGGGTGAGGTCAATAGTAGACAGTCTGAGGTTAAAGTTTTTGGGGTTTGTGGAAGAAACCACAGAGTCAGGTAGAGTATTCCAGACATTGACCACTCTATTGCTGAAGTCATATTTCCTGCAATCAAGTTTGGTGCGGTTTACTTTGAGTTTGTATCTATTGTGTGCTCTTGTATTGTTATGGTTGAAGCTGAAAGTATTCATTGACAGGTAAGTCATTGCAATGTATGATTCTATATACCATACTTATGCGTCACACTCAGTGACCTTGAACCAACAAAAGAATTTTATTTTGTCTAACTAGATATACTCCAATGAATTCCCCCCTCCCACTTTCTCAGGCTCAGTTGTGGCAGCGTGGGAGCATCGAATCTCAAGATGGCTTCCAAAGCTGATATCAGCATCGGCAGTTATTTTCAGACATTTTTAACAGAGAGGGATCTTCTAAAATCAAGGGGAAGGCACAAGATACAGTGTTTCCTTCCTGTTTGATTGGGAGCAACATATTTAACTGTTTAGTGCTGAGGTGGGTTTCAAGCAGAAGTTACTTATTTTCATCTCTGTACCTGTTGGCACCTCTATTTGGTTGCTAATTGACTCTGCACTGAAGCTCCCTACAGTTTGGAGTCTCACAAAGACAAGCCTTGGGAGAAGCAAGCGGCCCTCAGGATTTCTGTTGACAGCTTGCTGGTAATTTTGGACCTCTACTCCTGCAAAACACGGTGTTGGAAGAAATATCCTTCTGGGTTCAGTTCCAAGTGGGGAAAAAGACACTGGAAACATGGAGGCTGTTTGGAAAGATGATTTAATGGTGGACAGGACCTCATGGCTTGGAGCTCCAAAGTGAAAAGGATGATCACATGCTTCAAGATGGTGGGTGAAGGAAAAGAAGGAAGGGCTGAGATGCTGAGAGTCCCTTATATACCCTCTGTTGGGCCCCACCTTAGTGTTTCCTGTTCCTGTGCACGAAACGTATCCCATTGACTGTCAGACTCCCAGGGGGCAGGAGTCTTAGCTAACTTTGTAGGCTTTGTCTGAACCACATGGCTTCACCTGAGTGATGGCTGATGTAATCTTCCCAGGCCAGGTGGTGGGATGGGCAGAGGCCTTTGTTATGTAGAATACTCTGGCTAGGTCTTAATGGCCCTCCCATAAACAAAAGTGGGGGGTGAGGTTCTGCTTCTGAGGTGAGTTTCTGCTTCTGAGTTTCTACCCTTTTTAGGGGAAATATTCTGCCTTTTTAGTATATCCTAAAATATTTCATTTTCCTAGGAGAGGGGTGGATGCTAACTTCCTACAATGGGTTTTGAAAAGGATCTTTGGGATAGCCGAATATCCAATTTAGTATATGAAAATATTGAATAATTATAATTGATAATATATAAATATCAAATTATGTAAGAAAGCCAATAATATCAATGTGAAGCTATTGTTATGATTACTCTAAAATTAAAGTAATTTGGAACCATACTGTTAACGTAATTATAGACGTATATAATTTGTTGGACATTGCAAATATGACTAACAAAACAGAATCTGTGATATAAGAAGTGATATTAAGAATGTAGAGATTGATATAAAACAGTACATGAGAATCTGAAATAATTTAAGATTGATAATACCGTGTTTCTCACAAAATAAGGCCGGGCCTTATTTTTTTTTTTGACCGCTGAAAAAACAGCTAGGCTGACTTTTCGGGGGTGACTTAATTTCCTGTCCCACCTAGAGCGGCCCATGTGCATGTACCTTTCCACGAGGCTGTTTCTATCGGCCGACGAAAGCTCCCCAAAGGCAGAGTCCCCAGCCGTTTCGCGGCGAGGCGTGGCTGCCTGTGTCCCCTCACCATTAGGCAGTGTCTTTTGGGCGATGGAAGCTCCCCAAGGGCAGTCACCAGCCACTTCGGTCAGCCGGTAGAAGCAGCCTTGTGGTGAAGGGATTGTGTATGGGTGCTGGCCCCAAGGCCACTTCTACCGGCCGATCGAAGCGGCTGGGGACTCTGCTTTTGGGGAGCTTCTGTCGGCTGATGTTCTATTAGTAGTAGACCAGGGTATTCTAGCCTAGACTACCTGCAGGGCACTCCTAAAGGCAAGTTTTCTCCCCACCCCACCCCACCCCCACCCTTCCCCATTTCTCTTCACCTCGTGTAGTTCTAACGAATGATGTGAGAAATGGCGGGGAAACACATGGTTTAAATAGGCCTAAATTTTGGGGGTGGGGCTTAATTTCACCTCATGCCTAGAAATCATGCTGGGCCTTCCTATTGGTGGAGGCCGTATTGTTGGAGAAACACGGTATGTATTAATGTGAAATTATTATCATGTTGTTTTTTTAAATGTAAAACACCCTGAAGCCACACTGTTCACACAATGATGTGTTTATAGAAATAAAATATAGAACTTCCGGGTTGAGCTTCTTCGGCGACAGACCGAAACCACATCTCTGCACGGTTTCAATCCATGCTCGCTGCTGGAGCACCCTGAGCTGGCTGGTTTCGGGGCTAAGCCACCCCATGGAGGTGGTGAAGACGGGGGAGACTGCCTGCAGGGTTGAGGAGAGCCACATCTGTCCTCCCCAGCTGGCCATTACTCCCTTTCCCAAAGGCGGTTGTAGCGGTTGTCAGAAATGGCCACCACAAAGAAGAAGTCGACTGGAAAAGAATGTGCAGGATGAAGATAAGAAGAGAAAGTTTTGGTTGACCGGGTCAAATAGCAAAGGCAACAAAAAAGGTACCCTGGAATTGAAACTATTTAAAAAAAAACCAATAACATTGTTCCCTAAGAAGATTTCTAAGCTGCAAAGGAGAGAGAAAAGGGAAAGGATTTGGTTTTTTTTCTCCTCTTCCTATACTGACAGCTAAGGGACTTAAGCAAGAAATTGGAAAAAAACCACTTTGACATTAATAGGCATTTAATGCTGAAAATAAAAAGTCACAGGGATAATAATGATTTCTGGATAATTAAAAGCTTTTGAAAATAGGAAAGGAGAGAAAAAGAATAAAAGGGCAGGATCTGGAAGGGAGGAGACTGCCTGGAATTAAAAAGAACTTACAGCAAAATCTCAATGAGACTTCCAAAAGATACATCTTAACTGAAACAATGCAACAAAATAGTAAAACCCCAGGAAGAGAAAGTGAAAAAAGAAATAAGAAGAAACAGCTTGGGACTATTTGGATTACTTGGTGATCTCTGGATTCTTGGTTATTGCATTTGAATGATTAAAATCAATTGGGTGGTTGTTTAAAACTGTTTAAAATGGCTCCACTTTTAGAAGAACTGAAAATGGAACTTAAAAAGTACAAAGAAGATGCACAAGAAGGGAGAGGTTCTTTTGGCTTCATATTTCAGTTCTTAGAAATGGAGATTTGGAACTATGAGAAACAACAAGAAATGCCTGCAGAACAAGAAGACTGGGACAAAGAAGAAGCCATCTTTAATGAACAAGTAATCTTAGGTGGGGAAAAAAATGGAAAGTGGGGAAAGAGAATGGAAAGTTTAAGATTGGGAAAAACAACCCAAAAAAGAATAGAGTGAAAAATAAGTATAAAATCAGAAAGCAACAGAAGAGGGAAATGCAGAAGAGAGAATTAGAAGTAGAGAAACAAGGAGGTAAAAAGGGGAGGGAGAAGAAGGGAGGGAAGAAAGAAAGGAAAAGTTATAAAAGACAGAAACAAAATACAGAGAAACAGGGCCTATTTAGAGATAATGCGTGAAAATCTAATGGAAAAAGGGATTCTACAAAGGTGCATAAGATAGTATTGTTATATTAGAAATAGAAATAATTTCAGAAAATATGAAACAATGTATGATTAAAATGTTTGACAAAATAGTTATTGTAATAGTGGAATATTTGTCAATAAATAAATGTAACAAAATGAATATTTAATGATTTACAGAACATATGTGAAGAGAAATAAGGAAAAAATTAATTGAGATTATGTGTCTTTAAGGAAGTATGATATTTAATTGAAAAGAAATGTTAAAGATGTTAAGACTTTAATGATTATTAATGATAGAACTGAATTGGAATGGAATGAGGGTTTCTAATTACATATATTTATAATCTTTTTTTAAAAAGAATATAGTGTGTATTTTAAGAATGTACCAAGCAGAATTCAATTGGAAGTTATGTATTATGTATTATATTTAAGGTCATAAATTTAAGGTATATATTGAAGTTTAAATAAGAGTTGAATGGATATAATTAAAAGATATAAAGGTGTCATACTCCAATTAGTAACTACAGGAGAAAATTTGTTTAATGAGAAAAGATAATATGAAATTGAAAAGAACAGACAAAAGTATAAATATAATGATTTGAATTGAGATGAGATAATCAAAATAAAATTGAGAAAATTAAGGGGAAAAACTATATAGAAAATGTAGAATAGTGTAAGATATGGAATAGAACACAAAAATGAGCATGAAATTGAATTTGTGTCTGTATAAAGAAGTTCAACCCGGGACCATGCTATTTTCAAAAAAGATGTTTTCCTTGTATTTTGTGTGTGTGAAAACCCAAATAAAACTTTATTTAAAAAAAGGAATAAAAAATTAAAAACTATAATAAATTAGAATATCCAGTTTGTTCATACATGACTGAGATGAAGAGATTGAAAGGGAACTCATCAAATTTGCAAATGACACCCAATTGGGGGGAATAGCCAACACTTTAGAAGATAAATCCAAGATCCAGAAAGATCTTGACACATGTGAGCGCTGGGCCCTTTCCAGCAAAATGCAAATAAGTGGTGGGAAAAATAAGGTTTTACATTTAGGCAAGAAAAGCTAAATGCACATCTATAGAAGAGGCTCTCTCTATACCAGGCTGAAGAGCAGTAACTGTGACAGGCACCTAGAAACACAAATGAGATAGCAATGTTCTGTAATTGCTTTAAAAATTAATGCAGTCCTGGTTTGCAGCACCAGAGATAGTGTCAAGATCACATGAAGTGTGTTAGTATTGTGTGATACTGTATTGTAAGAATACACTTTGAAGACTGCATCCAGTTTTGGTCACCAGGATATAAAAAAGGTGTTCAAACTCTAGAAAGAGTGCAGAGAAAGGACAACAAAGACATTTGCACATTTCATGATTTTCCTTGGCTCAGTTGCAAAGATACACTGTTGGGAGTCTGAAAGTGACTCGACGGCATGTAATCAGTGAGAAGATCTGGTCAATGTCATCGGTAGGGATGGGGCAAGCCTGTTTTTTCGGCCTCCTATCGCGAGATGTCAGCATTTGTAACTGGAAAGCCAACACTACAATCGCGGCCTCTGTGGTTGAGTTTAAAGGAGTTAAAACCATCGAGTACTACATTGCTAGAAAGGATGGAAGGAGAGGAGAAGTTCTCCTACAAAGGAACTTCCTCCTCCGCAACTCGAGACGAAAGTGGCGTGCAGAGAGGCTCCCGAGCCTTTTCCAGGTGAGTTGAGGGCAGGTCAGAGGAGAATCCGGGAGTAGCTCAGGCTGTTTGGTTCCCTCCATGGCGTGGAAGCAGAGAAGCAACTAGAATACGGAATAACGCTTGGAAGGGATCTTTAAGGTCATCTAGTCCAGCCCCCTGCTCCAGCAGGAGACCTTATACCATCATTTCAGCCACCTGGCTGCCCAGTCTCTTCCTATAAGCCTCCAGTGATGGAGCATCTACAGCTTCTGCAGGCAAGCTGGTTAATCGTTCTCACAGTCAGGATATATCTGCTTGCTTCTCTCCTTGATTCGTTTCCATCCATTGTTTTTTTTTAGTTTTTTATTAAATTTTTACACTATTTAAAACAAATCATATATACAATTTTTGCAGTAAGTTGTGCCATCGACTTTTCCATTTTCATTTGCATGCATGCATACATATACACCGCTTAAAAAAATAAAGGGAACACAAAAATAAGACATCCTAGATCTGAATGAATGAAGTATTCTTATTAAATACTTTGTTCATAACATAGTTGAATGTGCTGACAACAAAATCACACAAAAATTATCGATGGAAATCAAATTTAGCAACCCATGGAGGTCTGGATTTGGAGTTACACTCAAAATTAAAGTGGAAAAAAACATGACGGGCTGATCCAACTTTGATGTAATGTCCTTAAAATAAGTCAAAATGAGGCTCAGTAGTGTGTGTGGCCTCCACGTACCTGTATGACCTCCCTACAATGCCCGGGCATGCTCCTGATGAGGTGGCGGATGGTCTCCTGAGGGATCTCCTCCCACACCTGGACTAAAGCATCCCCCCTCCTGGACAGTCTGTGGTGCAACATGGCATTGATGGATGGAGCGAGACATGATGTCTCAGATGTGCTCAATTGGATTCAGGTCTAGGGAACAGGCGGGCCAGTCCATAGCATCAATGCCTTTGTCTTGCAGGAACTGCTGACACACTCCAGCCACAAGTTCTAGCATTGTCTTGCATTAGGAGGAACCCAGGGCCAACGGCACCAGCATATGGTCTCACAAGGGGTCTGAGGATCTCATCTCGGTGCCTAATGGCAGTCAGGCTACCTCTGGCGAGCACATGGAGGGCTGTGTGGCCCCCTAAAGAAATGCCATCCCACACCATTACTGACCCACTGCCAAACCTGTCATGCTGGAGGATGTTGCAGGCAGCAAACGTTCTCCACAGTGTCTCCAGACCCTGTCACGTCTGTCACATGTGCTCAGTGTAAATCTGCTTTCATCTGTGAAGAGCACAGGGCACCAGTGGCGAATTTGCCTTGTCTGGCCTTCAGGTGCTTTGGAAAATGCCCCCTTCCTTTCTGTGGCAGCCCCTCAAATATTGGAAGACTGCTATCATGTCTCCCCTGGTCTTCCTCTTCACTAGATTAGCCATGCCCAGTTCCTGTAATCATTCTTCGTATGTTTTAGTCTCCAGTCCCTTCCGTCGATGCCTTTGACCTGCTGTGGCTGACCCAGAAGAGGAAATTCCTCTGTCATTCGCCACTTCTCCTCCACATCCTTTCTAGAAATATGGCCCCAGGATGAATCAGTAAACTAACTCTTGAGGAATACAATTATATCAACCCGTTCCAGCCCAGAGTCTCCTTCTTCCCTAGAATATCTCTGCCACCCCTGTACTGTACCTTATTCCTGGGCGTGAGTAGAGCACCATCTAGTGACATACTGTATGGCAGAAGAACATGCTTGTTCTACCCAAATGTGTTTGAAGATTGACTCCGGACTTTCTTAAGTGCCATCCAGTCCTATTTGACTCCCATTGAGCTCATCGACAGCTTTTCTTCTTGAGGATCCATCCCAAACCTTTTCTTTCAGGTTTCCCAAGACAACACTCCTTGTCCCTGGAGGTGAGCCCAAAGCTTTGTTTGTGAGAAAGGGCCTCTAAACCAAAGATAACAGATAAGCAGAGTTGGAAGGGACCTTGTAGGTCATCTAGTCCAGTGGTTGCCAACCGGTGGGCTGCAGCCCACTGGTGGGCCCCGAAAAAATTTGGGTGGGCCGCAGAGAAATTTCACACACACACCCAAACAATTAATCCAGGCTGCACAGGAACACAAGGCTGCACCACCCACATGGCCCGTGCGAACCGTCCCCACCCACTCACTCCTTACCCAGCAAACTTGCCTGCTAAATTGCTATTTTTCCTTTTTCCAACCATCAGCTGTTCTGCTGTGCCGGGAAATTTAGAGTAGCTAGGAAGTAGGAAATGGTTGGATTTCTTGCTTTTTAGCTAGTCTTTAGATCTTTGGCTGTGCTCTTAAGTACAGCCGAACCTCCCTTAGGACTTAAAGTTCTATTATTCAGTGCAGACTCATGGCAAGCAAATTTTATGTAACAGACTCAGGTAGTCAATGGCAGATAGATAGATCACTGAATGAATCTGTGATTCTGTGAGCAGCTCAATCTGCCTGACTGCTTTGCCTGATTTTGAGTAAAAGTTGCTTTTTTTAAAAAAAAATCAATATTTATAGAAATATTTATAATATTTACATACAAGTTATGCCCAGCCAGTCACATGACCACCAAGCCACACCCATAAATTAGACCATACCCACAGAACCAGTTAGTGGTCTCTGGGATTTAAAATTATGTTAGTTTGGTGGTCCCTGAGGTCCAAAAGGTTGGCAACCCCGATCTAGTCCAACCCACCCCCTGCCCAAGCAGGAGACCCTACACCATTTCTGACAATGGGCAGTCCAATCTCTTCTTGAAAGTCTCAAGTGATGAAGCTCTCCCAACTTCCAAGGGCAACTTCTGTTCCATTGGTTGATTGTTCTCACTGTCAGAAAGTTTCTTCTTATTTCCAGGTTAAATCTCTCCTTGTTCACTTCCCATCCATTATTTCTTGTCTGGCCTACAGGCACTTTAGAATATAGCTTGACCCCTTCTTTTCTGTGGCAGCCCCTCAAATATTGGAAGACTGCTATCATATCTCCCCTGGTCCTTCTCTTTACTAGACTAGCCAAGCCCAATTCCTGCAACTGTTCTTCATATGTTTTAGTCTCCAGCCCCCTAATCATCCTGGTTGATCTTCTCTTACTTCTTCTAGAGCCTCAACATCTTTTTATAGTGTGGTGATTAAAACTGGATGCAGTACTCTAGGTGTAGTCTTATTAAGGCTTTATAGAGTGGTATTAGTACCTCACTTGATCTTGATTATATCCCTCTGTTAATGCAATTTAGGATTGCATTTGCTTTTTTGGCTGCTGCTGCAGCACATTGCTGGCTCAATATTTATCTGGTTGTCCACTAAGACTCCCAAGATCTCTGTCACAGTTACTGTTATTAAGCCTGGTTTCACCCAAGTCTACATGTGTACTTTTGGTTTTTCTTGCCTAAGTGTAAAGCTTTACTTTTCTCTACATTGCATTGCATTTTGTTAGATATGGCCCAGTGTTCAAGTCTGTCAAAATCCACCTGGATCTTGAGCCCATCATCTTGGATGTAGGCTATTCCTGCCAGCTTATTATCATCCTTAAATTTGGTAAGTTCCCCTTCTATTCTCTCATCTAAGTCGTTTATGAAGATATTGAAGAGTGCTGGACCTAAGATGGAACCTTGTGGCACCCCACTACTTACTTCCCTCCATGTAGATGTAGACCCACTAAGGACTATTCATTGAGTACGGTTTGTCAGCCAGTTATGAATCCATCTAGTCTTGAGTCTGTCTATCCCGCTTTTTTCTAGCTTACCAAGAAGTACTGTATTTTTCAGACTATAAGACACTCCGGACTAAAAGACGCAGCTAGATTTTGGGGAGGAAAACAAGGGGGAAAAAACTGCCCCTGCCTCCCAGCAATTTGCCACTTTGCTGCAAACAGCAAACAGCCTGGTCAGCTTCAGCACAGTCTGATTTAGCATGAGCAACTAATTGGCGGTTGGATTGGCCTCCTGGAATGCCGATGATCAGCTGTTCCAGGCTGCGGGAATCACTGCAGCCCATTGGCGCCATCACCACCGATACAGTATATATTAAGAATTTGTATTGACCAAAGTCAACAAGATAATTTCATGGTTGAATGCAAATGTGAACTTGGATCTCGGTAATCTTTGCTGTGTCAAATGAATCATTATTAATGTAAGATATTCTTTTAGCATTGTGGCATGTTTGCTTTTTACCTTCAATGCACATAGTTTTCTTCTTTCACATCTTCTGCAACCATTTTATAAACAATAAAAAATACTCTTTTCTTTGAATCTTATAGACAAAGAAGATGCCAATAAGATCACTTCCGGACAGCTGAGAATAACAAGCAACGCTAAAATGGAAAGCAAATCAGTCCAGAAATTGCGTTCTAGGGTCCTGTGATCCCCTTTTGCAGCTGTACAGATGTGTCCCTTGTGGGAAAAGTGCATGTTTCAAATCACAACTGAGTATGCATGAAATGATCCAAATTGGAGAAAAGTAAAACAAATGTGGACAAAGAACAGCTCCCTTGTGGTTCATGGATGGACCCACATAGGAGAGAAGCCCTAGAAGTGCTCCCAATGCAGTGGGCATGGCAACTTGGTGATACATTAGAGAACTCACACCAGGGAGAAACCCGTTGAATGCGCTGCTTGTGGAAAAAGTTTTGGTCTCAACTCTGGTGATACATAAGAGGATGCCCACCAAAAAGAAATCATATGAGTGTCCTGATTGCAGGAAATGTTTCACTACAAATTCCCTCCTTGTGATACACCAGAGAACACATACAGGAGAGAAACCTTTTGAATGTCCTGCATGTGGGAAAAGTTTCCGTCAGAAGTATCACCTGGTGGTACACCAGAGGGTTCACACAGGAGAGAAACCTGTTGAATGTGCTGATTGTGGAAAACATTTCAGTCAGAATTCCAGCTTGTTGAAGCACCAGAGGACTCACATAGGAGAGAAACCATTTGAATGTCCGGATTGTGGGAAAAGTTTCAGACAGAATTCCGACCTGGTGAGCCATCAGAGGACTCACACAGGAGAGAAACTCTTTGAATGTCCTGTTTGTGGGAAAGGTTTCATTCAGAATTCTCACCTGGCGAAACACCAGAGGACTCACACAGGAGAGAAACCATTTGAATGTCCTGTTTGTGGGGAAAGTTTCACTCAGAATTCCAGCCTGGTAAGTCATCAGAGGACTCACACAGGAGAAAAACCCTTTGAATGTCCTCTTTGTGGGAAAAGTTTCAGCCAGAATTCCAACTTGGTGAACCATCAGAGGACTCACACAGGAGAGAAACCATTTGAATGTTCCTATTGTGGGAAAAGTTTCAATCACAATTCCCACCTGTTGGTACACCAGAGGATTCACACAGGAGAGAAACCCTTTGAATGTCCTCTTTGTGGGAAAAGTTTCAGACACAACTCCAGCCTAGTAATTCACCAGAAGATTCACACAGGAGAGAAATCCTTTGAATGTCCTGATTGTGGGAAAAAATTCATTAGAAAATCCGGGGTCATCAGTCACCAAAGGACACACACAGGAGAGAAACCATTTGAATGTCCTGATTGTGGGAAAAGTTTCAGACAGAATTCCAACCTGGTGAGTCATCAGAGGACTCACACAAGAGAGAAACCCTTTGAATGTTCCTATTGTGGGAAAAGTTTCAATCACAATTCCCACCTGTTGGTACACCGGAGGATTCACACAGGGGAGAAACCCTTTGAATGTGCTCTTTGTGGGAAAAGTTTCAGACACCACTCCAGCCTAGTGATTCACCAGAAGATTCACACAGGAGAGAAATCCTTTGAATGTCCTGATTGTGGGAAAAGTTTCATTAGAAAATCCGGGGTCATCAGTCACCAAAGGACACACACAGGAGAGAAACCATTTCAATGTGCTCTTTGTGGGAAAAGTTTCAGACAGAATTCTGAACTGTTGACACACCAGACGATTCATACAGGAGAGAAACCATATGAGTGTCCGATTTGTGGAAAAAGTTTCATTGACAGTTCCAAGTTGATGAAACACCAAAGGATTCACACAGGAGAGAAATCATACCAGTGTCCATATTGTGGAGAATGCTTCGTTAGAAAATTCCAGTTCATGAGGCACCAGAGGACTCACGTAGGCGAGAAACCATTCGAATGTCCTGATTGTGAGAAAAGGTTCAGTCACAAAAGCCGCCTTGTGATACACCAGAGGACTCACACAGGAGAGAAACCGTACGAATGTCCTGTTTGTGGCAAAAAATTCTGTGGGAAGTCCCAAATGATGATACACCAAAATCGTCACACAGGTGAGAAACCGTATTCGTGTCCTTTTTGTGGCAAAAATTTCTCTCGGAAGTCCCAAATGGTGATACACCAGAGGACTCACACGGGTGAGAAACCATTTGAATGTCCTGATTGTGGGAAAAGGTTCAGTGACAAAAGCTGCCTGGTGAAACACCAGAGGACTCACACAGGAGAGAAACCGTATGAGTGTCCCGTTTGTGGCAAAAAATTCTGTCAGAAGTCCCAAATGGTGATACACCAGAAGACTCACACAGGCGAGAAACCATATGAATGTCCTGTTTGTGGCAAAAAATTCTGTCAAAAGTACCAAATCATGATACACCAGAGGACTCACACAGGCGAGAAACCGTTTGAATGTCCTGATTGTGGGAAAAGGTTCAGTAACAAAAGCCACCTGGTGATACATCAGAGGACTCACACAGGAGAGAAACCATATGAGTGTCCCGTTTGTGGTAAAAATTTCTGTCAGAAGTCCCCAATGGTGTTACACCAGAGGACTCACACAGGTGAGAAACCGTTTGAATGTCCTGATTGTGGGAAAAGTTTCATTACAAAATTGCGGCTCACAAATCACCAGAGGATACACACAAAGGAGAGAAAGATTTTGAATGTCCTGACTGTGGGAAATGTTTCAGTCACAAAAGCCGCCTGATGAAACACCAGAGGACTCACACAGGAGAGAAACTGTATTAGTGTCCTGTTTGTAGCAAAAATTTCTGTCAGAATGGTGATACACCAGAGGTTTCACACAGGAAAGAAACACGTTGAATGCCCTGATTTGTGGGAAATGTTTCCATTTCAATTCAAACCTGGTGAAACACTAGAGGACTCATAAGGGAGAGACCTCTCAAATGTCCAGTCTGTGGACAATACTTTATGGCAAAAAAATAATTCCTATTGCACACAATAAAATTTATATGAAGCAAAAGTTCGTGAGTTTAGAGAATGTTTGAATTTCATTTCTAAACTTCAGGGTGTAGATGAGAAATAGACTCTGCATACTGGCTTGATCTTTTTAGGCAACGCATCTCAGGTTTAGATCTGTAGTTGGAGAGAAAAAATGTGGAAACTGTTATTTGATAAAGGTGAACAACCAGTTTCTGGATATATTTATTGTGATATGTATTTATTGTGGAGTTTCTACCTTCTTAATACCGTATTTCCCCATGGGTCCTTTTTGGCATGAAACAACACCGGCAGCCACTCATGGCCTAGCTGGTTGGATGAAGCCCGCTTTAAATTTTTGTTAATAATGGCTCTCAGCTCCTCCAGCTCTCAGGGTCATCAAGTAAATCTTTGGCTTAGGTAGTTTCACCCCCCTAGGAGGATTTCAGTGCTGAAGTCTGGGGCGATGGGGTAGCAGCACATCTGACCCCCTCTCGCTGAATACCTCTCTGAAGTCCCAGTATTCTTTGGGGATTTTCTCAGCATCTAGGCACTCGCTTGCCATAGCTCCTAGCTCCCTTGTAACCTTGGCTCTGGGTGGGGTTTTGGCCCCCACTTCTTCCCAGCTCTGTGGAATGGATTCCTAAAAGCTCCTTCCTCCAATTCACATGAGGATTCCATTTTCGGAGCCAGGGTAATCCAAGCAAGAGGGGCCGCTCCATTCTGGGGGCTACAATGAAACTCAGTTTGGTGATTCCCCCATCCACATCTCCACTGGTTTCAGTTACAAAGTGAGCTGGGCCTCCACCAGCTACCGACCCATCCAGCTAGCAAAATGCTACGGGCACCTTCAGTGTTATCAGTCTCAGTCCCAGTTTCTCTACTCACCTCAGGGTTAATCGCGCATCTCGTGCGCCCTGAGTCTACAAGGTCTACCATCTTCCCCTGGGCGCCAGATGAGGGAACCCACAGCTCCACTGGGATGGTCATGGGGCCACAGGCTGACTTACCAGGGGTCGAAGTCGGTCTCACTCTCCTCCAGAGTGGTCAGAGTTCACAGCTCCTCCTGGCCAGGAGGGGCGTACTCAACAACCTCTACCCCTTTCAGCGCTGTTTTGTGGTCCTTGACTGGCTGCTTTTCAGGCTTCCTGCCGCCAGCAGTTTTCAGCTTGGAGCTTGGCTTGGTGAGGCAATCAGCTGCTTAATGCCCCTCCTTCCCACACTTGAAGCATGCCGTAGACCTCTGTTTGGCTGCTGGCCTGCCTTTGGCCGCTCTCTGGGCCTGAGGGGGAAGGCTTTCTCCTACTGCGGCCTCTCTGGGCCTGAGGGGGAAGGCTTTCTCCTACTGTGCCAGTCTAGCCAGATCAATTTCCACCTCTGCCATCAACACATACCAGTGCTGAATGTCTTGAGGGGCTCCCCAGGAGACACAGCTCTGATCGATGTCAAGCCCATCTTTGTAGCACTCCATCAGGACCTCTGGGGGCCAGCCATGTATGCGGCAGGCCAATTCAAACTCCTGGGTGTATTCTGCTACTGATTTATAGCTGTCTTCCTTCCTTGTGTTCAGCTAGAGGGTCCTCGAACCGCGTGTGGAGCGCCATCATAAACTGGTGGTAATAGTTGCGGGGGGGGGCATCATCGTTGTGAAGAGTGACCATCCAATCTGCTGCGGCCCCTTCCAGGGCCATGATGACACATCTCACTTTGGCTGCCTCCGAAGCAAAGTCCTCTCCATATTCCTGCATGTGATTCCAAACTTGAGCTTGGAAGAATCCCAGCAACCATCTGGCTCGGACTGGTTTCTCCTTGAGCTGCAGCTCCTCCAGCCACTCCGTCTCCTCACGGCAGCGGTGTGGCTGGGAGGAGGTCGACTCCAAGGCTGCCCAGACTTCCTGGTCGCTCCCTTGGGTTGACATTGTGTTCTCAGCCCCCTTGGTAGACTAGGTTGGCCAATAAAGCAGACCTTGCTTAATGTCGGGCCTGCCTCCGTTCAAAACCCAAGAAAGAAAACCTCTGACTCCACTGAGGTAGTGAAGAGGTACTTGTACTGAGTTTGAAATGGTACCGGTGAAAGCAAAACAACATCTGATTTAAAAGGCACGAAAGTTACAAGTTGAAAGTTTCCCCAAAACCCTCCCTCCCCAGGGACCCAGGCTGAATGTCCAATCCACATTCCACATAATGTCATGTGAAGCCCATCTTAAGGTGTTTTCATCCATCTGGAGTTAAAGGATGGTTGGCCTTGATTGGGTGTAAACAACTCCACTCAGCAGCACAGTAGTTCTTGAGATCAAACCTCCCTTTTAGTTCACATGGATCTTCACACCAACTCACTTCCCAAACCCAAATGCTATCCCCCACTTCCCGTTACTACGACAGCTGACAGCAAGCATGCGTCAAAGGAAAAACCCATGCTGGAGAGCCAGCTGACAGGATCCCTGTAATACTGAGGCCTGACTTCTACCCTACCAGGCATCAAAGCCTCCTTCACCTCCATAACTTTTGAAGATCTCTGAACCTCGTGGGGAAAGAGGGCAGGGCATGCATCTCTGTCATACAGCCGTTACTTTGACTGTGCCCGGGATTCATCCCTGGGCCCTGCAGTGGATTTGTGGAAGCAGCTGCCATTTTGCCATGCCTGCTTCTTATGTCAATATGGTGGCTGCTTCTGGGTCACTGGGAGTGGGAGAAACTGTTCTACTTTGCTACCTTAACACTTTGTAGACCGTGTTGAGGAGTTGTGGGTGTACTGGAAATGGTGGCTATCTTCAGGAGACCTCTAAACGCGTAGGCCATGTGTCCCTGGGGTGCATGGGAACTCAATAAGTACCCCTTGTACTGCCAAAAAACAGTCAATGCAGTCCTAGGTTGCCTCAACAGAGGAATAATGTCAAGACAACAAGAGATAGAATTGCTTTACACAGTGCTGGTGACAACACACTTGGAATACTCTGTCCCGTTCTGGTCACTATGTGCAGAGAAGAGCAACAAAGATGAGAAAAGGTCATTAGGAGAGACATGATAGTTGTCTTTCGGTACTTGAGTGTCTGTCACAAGAAGCGGTTTGACTTATTCTCTAGGGCAGCGGCCCCCAACCTTTTTTGTCCCACGGCCCAGTACTGGCATCACAAAATGAACCACGGCATCAGTGCGCATGACCAAGGCAAGCCGAGCCAAGCAACCGGCCATCCGGCCATCCCCCGCTTCTCCCTGCCACCTTCAACTCCTCCTTTGTACCTTTGTCGATGGGCTTTTGGGGCTCTTTCTTAATCTCCTCCTAATGTGAGACTCCACCGCCTTCAGGACTGCTCTTCATTCAAAGCCGCCCCCCCCCCACTTGACGAAACTAAGGCACGAGGATTCCTCCAGCACTCAAACGCCGCTTTCCAACCGACGACCGACAAGCTCACCCGGAAGCACTTTCTCAAGTGCCGTCGAAATAAGATGGCGGCGCCCACGTCTTGGCGGCGCCCACTTCTTGGCGGCCTGGTAAAAAGTGATCCACGGACCAGTACCGGTCCAGGGCCCGATGGTTGGGGACCACTGCTCTAGGGCACCAGACAGCAGGACAAGAGGAATGCGGGGGGGGGGGGAAGCTTGTTAAAATAAGGTCCAACTCAGAAGGAAAGAGAAATTGTCAGTGAAAGCAATTAATCAAAGCAATAACTTCCCTCTGGGTTTTGTGGGTACTTCATCACTGGAGGTTTTCAAGTAGGCTGGACAACCATTTCAGTGGGATAGTATAAAGCTCGTGCCTTGAGAAGCAGCTTGGACTAGGGTCCCTTCCATGCCTATCATGCTGCGTTTCCATGAATTTAGAGGCAGGTTAGAAAATTTAAATTACAAACTCAAAAAAATAATTTATTTTTAAACCAAAAGTTGTAATGACCTTCAGCCTTCTTTTTTTAAATATTTGTCTGTCCAAGCCTGCAAGTCCTCCAATTCCCTAGGTGTTATTGTAGAGGTTGCTTAAACTCTTAAACTCTTACCTAGCCTGGTAAAACAAAACGTTCAGAAACCAACCCACAACCTCCACCCTTAGTCATTGAATAAAGTTTGGGTTTAGGCAGTTTAGCACCTAGCAGGATGCTATGGAGCAGTCAGTTGGCTAGTGGGGTGGGAGCTCGTCTGAACCCTACCGCCAGTCCCAGTACTCCTATGGAATTTGAGGGTCAGCCTTCTTTTGCTCTGAATGGGATAAACTTATATGAGTGTAATCTAAATATAGATATGGATAAGATGTGCGTATATGATACAAACTAAGAAGAGAAAAGATCTTACAAACTGTCGAAAATGAGAATGTTTTTAGTCTTCTGAATTTTAAGAAGCCGCCTCCTCCAATTCACATAAGGATGCCATTTCCGTAGCCCTGCTAATCCTAGCACCAGGGGTCTTTCCATATACCCAGCGCTACGATGATACTGAGTCTCGGTGTGCGCCTCCATCTGTATTTCTATCAGCTCAGTGATGAACTTCACTAGAAACACACCCCGCTACAGATCTGTCCAGCTTGCAAAATGCCACCAGCACTGTGATTGGTCTAAGTCTCACTCCCAGCTTCTCAACCAGGGCGGTAGCATCTGGTGCACCCTGAGTCCAGAAGGGCCACTAAGTTGGCTTTTCATCCTGAGGATTGGACTACGAGTTCAATGTGGACTTGTCACCGGAGTGATCGGGCCACTTACAAGGGGATCATCATCACAGTCAGTGTCACTCTCGCCAGGACCCCTTCCCTAGACTAGTTGGAGTTATCTCACCATCTTTGGGGGGATAGGGTGAATTCTCTTTCCAGGGCTGTTTTGTGGCAGTTTGGTGGGCTTCTTGATAAAACCCCAGGGTCACCTTTGGGCAGGATGGCTGGATTTGCATTTAGCGGCCTGGTGTCCCTCCTTCTCACAGTTGAAGCAGGCAGTGGAACATTACTGGAGGCTCTCATGCAAGAATAAAAGCCACACCTAGGAAATTATGTTTAGGATCTTATACACTCATTTAGCCAAACTGAGACAAAAGTTTGTTATTCGATGTGGGTAAGGTCTTGCCCATTCTGCCCTTATCCATGGAGCATTCTTTGTCCATGTTCTGTCTATGCTTTGTTATCTTACAGAACATCCCTTGTCGTCTTGTGTGTTCGTACTCCTAGGCAGCCTTCTGCTCTGACCCCATTTATCTATGGAGCAGGATGTTCCTGGGTAACTGTTTTGTTCTGTCTCCAAGGATGTGCCTAGCTTTGAAGCACATAACAGAAGCAAGAAACCAGACAGTAAAGAATACCATTCTTAAGAAGCGGTACCATTCTTAAGAAAGGGTTACAGAATTAATTCCTAACCGTAGCAAAATAACACAAGCAATTCTTAACAGAAACAAATGGCAAAGGTTAGGTTGATTCCTGTCACTATGTCCTTTCAATATGAGTTAGCGGCATGCTGTAATTACCTAAAAAGTCAATTCAGTCCTAGTCTGCAGCATTACAGAGATAGAGCCAAGAAAAGAAAAGAAAGAGAAAGTGTCAAGATCACATGAATTGTTAGTACTGTGTTATGCTGTATTAATTGTCAAGCCTGACTTTGTGTACTGAAAAAAAACCACACTTTGAATACTGCATCTAGTTTTGGTCACCAGGGCACAAAAAAGATGTTCAGACTGTAGAAAGAGTTCAGAGAAGAAGAACAAAGACATTTAGGGGAATGGAGGCTAAAACATACAATGAACGATTGTATGAATTGGATAACAGAGAAGGACTGTGGCTTGATATGATAAGCAATCTGGACTGACCCAGAAAAGAGGAAGCATACAGTTAATTTTCACAAGCTAAGAACACATTCCACTATTTCCCTTGGCTCAGCTGCAAAGATAGGTTGCTAGGAGTCTGAAATTGACTTGATATCAGGTGATCCGTGAGAAGATCTGGCCAATACCATCGGTAGATGGGACAAGCCTGTTTTTTTGGCCTCGTATCGCGAGATGGCAGCATCTGTGACTGGGAAGCCAACAACACAATAGCGGCCTCTCTGGTTGACCTTAAAGGAGTTAAAACCATCGAGTACTATATTGCTAGAAAGGATGGAAGGAGAAAAGAAGAAGAAGAAGAAGCACAAAGGAACTTCCTCTTCCGGAAGACTAATGGATACGAGAGGAGAGTGGCGTGCAGAGAGGTTCCTGCGCCTTTTCCAAGGATCATTCGAAAACCTCAGCTGGCAGGTGAGTTGAGGGCAGGTCGGAGGAGAATTTGGGAGCAACTCAGGCTGTTTGGTTCCCTCCATGGCGTGGAAGCAGAGAAGCAGCTAGAATATGGCATAACACTTGGAAGGGATCTTTGAGGTCATCTAGTCCAGCCCCCTGCTCCAGCAGGAGACCTTATACCATCTCAGGCACATGGCTGTCCAGGCTCTTCCTGAAAGCCTCCAGTGATGGAGCACCCACAGCTTCTGCAAGCAAGCTGGTTAATTGTACTCACAGTCAGGATATTTTCGCTTGCTTCTCTCCTTGCTTCATTTCCATCCATTATTGGTTGTTCTGCCTTCAGATGCTCTGTGGAAGAGGATGAGCCCCCCCCTTCTTTGGGGTAGCCCCTCAAATATTGGAAGACTGCTATCATGCCTCCTTCTCCTCCTCTTCTGTAGACTAGACACACCCAACTCCTGCAACCATCTTTGTTTGTTTTAGCCTCAAGGCCCCCGAATATGTTTGTTGCTCTTTCATTTCTTCTCTCTTAGTATTAAGTCCAGTAGAGCTGACCCTCTAATTCCATCCTCTACCTTTTGGGCGATAAAGTTGTCAGGTTTCTCAGGACCTCCTGCTCAAGCAAGGGATTGGGCTAGATAGAAGATCTCCCAAGATCTCTTTCAACTCTGTTGTTCTGTTATGGACCCTGTTATGTTTTCTTGGCAATAATATTGGACTAATCTAACATTGTGTCTTTTGATTTTTTACTTCCATGTCTAACCAACAAGCACGGTATTTCCTATAGGTGCCCCCTCCATGTATTAACCAGGTTCAGCTATTGAAGACCTTACCTCAATACCTACTAATACCCCTAGTTCTCACTTACCATATGTTTCGTGAGCCTTCGAAGTTACTATGGCACTGCAGAAGCAGATGTAGACCTGGTCCTGAAATCTGTGGTCACCGTAACACCGTAAGTGACCTGAACATGTCAGCAGTTCCTGTGGTTGTGTAGAGGCAGGAAAAGGAGTTGCAATCAATTTGGGTTCTTGCCAACTGGTGCACATTTATGATGGTTGCAACGTCCCACCCTCATGATCCCCATTTGTGACCTTCCCAGCTAGCTTCACACAAGTTAAATCAGTGGGGATGCCGGTAGGAAGTGGAAAGCCACGGTCAGGTGAAATTGCCTTTAACAACCCACATCTGCAGAGCAACAGGTGTAAGTTGGCACTGTCATGTGACATCCTGCTTCATGATCAGGTTGCTTAGTGACACAAGATGCCAGTCCCAAATGCAGTCAGTAAGTGAGGACTACTACAATAGGAATGTCACCAGAGTGGTTGTAGAAAGTATTTCTTGACTTATTTGGATCTCAGAACTTCCATGGCAAAACTGGTGCTTCAAATCTTGCAGAGACTTTAGGCATCAGTTAAAGCCCCACATCTCTAAAAGTAGCTCAAAAGATTTGTAACCGTTTTGGAACATTTTTCAAGCTGAATACCCATGGATCTTCCACATATATAAATTTGTTTGTGTGCTTAATTTCTATTTTTCTCTATGTATATAACTACAATTGTATAATCTATCCCCAGCATTTCCTGATATATTTCATAGTAACACTTTGCAGTGCTAAGAATTTGGGGTTTTTTCCCCACAAAAAATATATTAATATCTCAAGAACAAAGTCCAAAAGCAGTTTCCGTATAGAAACAAATTAACCATGTTCTTTTCTTTAATCAAAGCAGTCAATTTAGCCATCTCTGTTAACGCCATCAGGTTTTACAGCCATTCATCTATTGTGGGAATGAAAATATTCTTCCATTTTTGCCTCAATCAACACATATAACATCAATGTTCCATTTTTGTCAAGTTCTGTATCCATTAAGCCTTAAAAAAAAAACCCTGTGTGCTTTTATCTTTATATTCACTTTAGTAGTTCTGTTTTAAAATGTGTATCGTACTCCAAAATTCCTTTGCTTTGTGACATGTCCACCATCAACGATAAAAAGCTTTTCTTTAATGGATAAAATCCATTGCCTTTATATCATTCCCTAACCGTATCATACAATAAATAGTCTTGCCTTCAAAATCTTAATTCATGGCCCTCTAGTTCAAGTATCGTCTTCATTTGGAGAATTACTCTTTTTTTCCCAAACAAAACAAGCATCAAAGTACAATTTTAAATCTGGTAAACCCAACCTCCTATTTCCTTAGCACAAAGGTCTTCAGACATGACAGCTTTAAGACTTGTGGATTTCAACTCCCAGAATTCCTCCTCCAGTCATGATAGCTCAGGAATTCTGGGAGATAAGTCTTAAACGTGCCAAGTTTGAAGACCCTTGCCTTAGCGTCTTGCGATCATTTAGATTTAGTCCTTGTTTATTCCCTTGCAATATAAACTTAAGAGATCTCCATCTGCCATTGTTTAAACAGAGTATCACAAGTGTTGGTAAAGTCTGAAACAGAAAATGCATCCTTGGTAATTTAGAGTGCTGGAGGCTAAAACATACAAGGAATGGTTACAGGAAATGGGTATGTCTAGTTTAATGAGAAGGACTAGCTGAGACATGACAGCAGTGTTCCAGTATTTTAGGGGCTCCTACAAGGACAAAGACAACTCAAACTATTTTCCAGAGTAACAAAAGAAACAATGGATGGAAACTAACCCGTGAAGCAACCTTGAACTAAAGAGAAAATTCCTAACAATTAACAGCAATCAACCAATGGAATAGCTTCCCTTCGGAGGTTTTGGGTTCTCCATCACTGGAGGCTTTCAAAAAGAGATTCGACAGCCACTTGTCTGAAAATAGTATAAAGTCTATTGCTTGAGCAGAGGGTTGGACTAGAAGACCTTCAAGGTCCCTTCCAACTCTATTATTCTGTTGTAGGTAATATTCATCTTAATTACAGCAATCCTATCCAATAATTGATGTACTAACAATTTGTATTGACCGAAATCAACATGAGAATTTCATGGTTGAATGCAAAGGTGAACTTGGATCTCGGTAATCTTCACAGTGTCAAACGAATCATAATTAATGTAAGATGTTCTTTTAGCATTGTGGCATGTTTGCTTTTTAACCTTTAATGTACATGCTTTTCTTCTTTCACATCTTCTGCAACCATTTTATAAACAATACAAATTACTCTTTCCTTTGAATCTTATAGACAAAGAAGATGCCAATAAAACCACTCCGGACAACTGAGAATAACGAGGAACATGAAAGAGGAAAGCAAATTAATCCAGAAATTGTGTTCTAGGATCCACGTGATCCCTTTTTGCAGCTGCACAGACGTGTCAATTGTGGGAAAAGTGCAGATTTCAAATCACAACGGAGTATGCACAAAACGATCCACATTGGAGACAAATAATACTAATGTGGCCAAAGTTTTGGTTAGAACAGCTCCCTTGTGGTTCATAGGTGGACCCACATAGGAGAGGAGCCCTACAAGTGCTCCCAATGTATTGAGTATGGCAGCTTGGTAATACATTAGAGAACTCACACCAGGGAGAAACCCGTTGAATGCGCTGTTTGTTGGAAAAGTTTTGGTCTGAACTCCGGCCTGGTGATAAACTAGATGATGCCCACCAAAAAGAAATCATATGAGTGTCCTGATTGCAGGAAATGTTTCACTGCAAATTCCCTCCTTGTGATGCACCAGAGAACACATACAGGAGAGAAACCTTTTGAATGTCCTGCATGTGGGAAAAGTTTCCGTCAGAAGTCCCACCTGGTGGTACACCAGAAGATTCACACAGGAGAGAAACCATTTGAATGTTCTGATTGTGGGAAAAGTTTCATTCAGAATTCTCACCTGGCAAAACACCAGAGGATTCACACAGAAGAGAAACCATACAAGTGCCCGGTTTGTGGGAAAAGTTTCAGTCATAATTCCCACCTGATCGTACACCAGAGGATTCATACAGGAGAGAAACCATTTGAATGTCCTGATTGTGGGAAACGTTTCAGACAGAATTCTGGCATGTTGAAGCACCAGAGGACTCACACAGGAGAAAAACCATTTGAATGTCCTGATTGTGGGAAAAGTTTCAGTCAGAATACCAACCTGGTGAACCATCAGAGAACTCACACAGGAGAGAAACCCTTTGAATGTCCTGATTGTGGGAAAAGTTTCAGACACAACTCCAACCTAGTGTTTCACCAGAAGACTCACACAAGAGGTAAACTCTTTGAATGTCCTGATTGTGGGAAAAGTTTCAGACACAACTCCAGCCTATTGTTTCACCAGATGACGCACACAGGAGAGAAACCCTTTGAATGTGCTCTTTGTGGGAAAAGTTTCAGTCATAATTGGCAACTGGTGATACACCAGAGGACTCACACAGGAGAGAAACCATATGAGTGCCCGGTTTGTGGGAAAAATTTCAGACAGAATTCCCACCTGGTGATACACCAGAGGACTCATACAGGAGAGAAACCATTTCAATGTGCTCTTTGTGGGAAAAGTTTCAGACACAGTTCCCAACTGGTGATACACCAGAGGACTCACACAGGAGAGAAGCCGTATGAGTGTCTGGTTTGTGGGGAAAGTTTCATTGACAATTCCAGATTGGTGAAACACCAGAGGACTCATACAGAAGAGAAATCATATCAATGTCCATATTGTGGGGAATGTTTCATGAGAAAATTCCAGTTCGTGAGTCACCAGAGGATTCATACAGGAGATAAACCCTTTGAATGCACTTTCTGTGGGAAAAGGTTCAGTCACCAAAGCCGCCTGGTGACACACCAGAGGACTCACACTGGAGAGAAACCGTATGAGTGCCTTCTTTGTGGCAAACGTTTCAGTCAGAATTCCAACCTTATTGGCCACCAGAGGATTCACACAGGAGAGAAACCCTTTGAATGTCCTGATTGTGGGAAATATTTCATTACCAATTCCAACCTCATAAAACACCAGAGGACTCACACAGGAGAGAAACCCTTTGAATGTCCTGAGTGTGGGAAAAGTTTCAGTCATAATTCCAGCCTGGTGATACACCAGAAGACTCACACAGGAGAGAAACCCTCTGAATGTCCGGATTGTGGGAAAACTTTCATTACAGAATTACAGCTCACAAATCACCAGATGACACACACAGGAGAGAAAGCTTTTGAATGTCCTGACTGTGGGAAAAGTTTCAGTCGTACTTCCAGCCTGGTTAAACACCAGAGGATTCACACAGGGGAGAAACCATATAAGTGTTCTGTTTGTGGCAAAAGTTTCAGTTGGAATTGCTACATGGTGAAACACCAGAAGACTCACACAGGAGAGAAACCGTATGAGTGTCCTGTTTGTGGCAAAAGTTTCAGTCAGAATTCCAACCTGATGATACATCAGAGGACTCACACAGGAGAGAAACCGTATGAGTGTCCCGTTTGTGGCAAAAGTTTCAGTCTGAATTCTCACATGGTGATACACCAGAGGTCACATGAAAAACACTTTGAATGCCCTGATTGTGGAGAAAGTTTTCATTTCAATTCAAACCTGGTGAAACACCAGAGGACTCACATGGGAGAAACTTTTCTAATGTCCAATCTTTGGACAGCACTTTAGGCCTAGATAACTCCTTATCGCAGGGGTGTCAAACTCTATTTCATTGAAGGCTGCATCAGGTTTGTGTTTGACCTTGGAGGGCCAGGGTGGATGTGGCTATGTTGACATCACTCATGTCGGGTGGGCGAGAGCTTTGCCAACAAAAATGAGTTCCTGAGCTCTGTTTTCACTGCGACAGCCTCCTGCAACCCTCTACCAGCAAAAACAGAGCTCAGGAGAGCTGCATTGCAGCCCTTGTAAGTTCCATTTTCACTGGCAGAGGCGCCGTTGGGCAGTCCTTCGCTGTTTCCAGGGCAGCCTCACGGGACAGATCTAAGCACCCCATGGCTGGATCTGGGCCCTGGGTCTTCAGTTTGACACCCCTGCCTTACTGCATATAACTAAATTCATAAGAGGCCAAAGTTAATGAGTTTGAATTTCATTTCTGAACTCCCGTTAAGAGTGTAGGTGAGAAATAGACTCTGGATGTTGGCCTGATCCTTTTTAGTCGACACATTGCAAGTTTATACTTGTAGTTGGAGAGGAAAAAATGTGAAATCTATTTGATAAAGGTGAACTACCTGTTTCTAGATATCATCTATTGATTGTGGAGTTTCTCTCTTCTACTTTTTTGAGCTTCAGATTATGAATGCCATAATTCCCCAGCCACCATACAAGTAGTCCTCGAGATACAGCTGCAAATTTTGGTTGCATGTGTTCCAACCTAGGCTTCTCAGAATCACGAAGCAGACTCCTCATTCCAATAAAACCCCTTTTATTTAGGTTAAAGTGAATTCCTCTCCAGCAAAGTCCCGGCAAAGAGTCTTTCATGAGATTTCACAACGACAGACGTTTCTTGGGCTTCTTGAGTTGCCAGGCCGATATCTTCCAAATGTAGCAGCAATTACTTGGCAAGAAATCAGGAACAGATCTTCACCCTAATGAATCGAATTAATTGTCTCCTGCAAACCACTCCCCTCTCGCTCCTCTTTATTCCCTATGGGAGGGGGCATTCACCTGAGCCTTTAATCCCAAGTCAACCCTTGGTCCTTAACTGTTCCTTTCTCCTAGCAACTCTGCACAAGCGCAACTGAGAACAGGCTCCAGCTGCTCTTCTGCCCCACTTATCTCTGACTCCGAAGGCAGCTGATCACTGTCAGATGGCCCTGGCCCCATCTCTGCCTCAGATGCAGAGCACTTGTCAGAGTCTTTCCCAGACTCCAGGACTGGCCCATGTTCCTCCCCAACCTCCTCACTGTCCGAGTCTGTCGCCAGCTCAGCTGGCGGGCCACAAGAGCATGTTGTAATGTTGGTTAAGTGGTTAAGTACTTTCTGAACTATCGCCACCCCCTTCTCTCCCTGATGAAGCTGTCAAACGAATGTGTAAGTTGTTAAGCTCAACAGCGGCTACTTCAGAGTTTGGGGAAGCTCTTGGAAGCTTAGTGCAGGTTTGCCTTCCAAAGGCCTCCCCTATCCCAATCTTTGGGTCCTCCCAGGCCTTTCCCTTCCTCACAGGTCCCTGTAGGCCAATGATGGCGAACCTTTTAGTTGTGGTGTGCGGAAAGCGTGTGTGCATGCTGGCACCCACAATGCAATGCGTCCCGCATCCCCCCCCCCTGTGAAGGCACATGCAATACCCCTGCCCTACCCCCTTATCTGCACTGCGCATGCGTGCACCTCCCAGCTGATTTTTGGCCCATTTGAAGCCGTTTTGCCCACCTGGAAGCTCGAGGGAAACCCCTGGAGCCTCAGGAGGCTGAAAAAGGGGCCAGTTTCAGCACTTCCAGTATTTCCAGAAGGCCCGTGTTTCAGCCTTCTGAGGCTGCAAAGGCTTCCCTCGAGTCTCTGGGAGAGCAAAAATGGCCTTCCCCGAGCTCCAGAGGCTGAAAACGGGCACTTACTGTATTTCCGGAAGGCCTGTTTTTCAGTCTCCCGAGGCTACAGAGGATTCCCTCGAGCCTCTGGGAGGGCGAAAATGGCCTCAAACAGGCCAAAAATCAGCTGGGAGGTGCACGCATGCGCAGTGCAGGGAAATTTGGCTGGGGCTTGCGTGCCTGCACAAATGGTTCTGCATGCCACCTGTGGCACCTATGCCATAGATTTGCCATCATGGCCATAGGCCTTTCTCTCCCCCAAAGGGTCCCCACTTCTACTGGATCCATGTAATCCGTAGGCCTTACTCCCACCCTACCATGCATCAATTCTCCATACCTTTGGAAGATTTCTGAACCTCGTGGGGAAAGAGGGCAGGACATGCATCTCTGGGCTGCCTTATAGAAAGAGCTGTTATTTTGTCTGGCTCAAGATTCATCCCTGGGCCATGCAGTGGATGTGTGGAAGCAGCTGCCATTTTGTATGCCTGCTTCTATCAATATGGTGGCTGCTTCTGGGTCACTGGGAGTAGGACAAACTGTTCTGTTTTGCTATCTTAATACCTTGTAGACTGTGTTAAGGAATTGTGGGTGCACTGAAAATGGTGGCTGCCTCTGGGAAATCTCCCTAAGGGCAGGCCATGTATCCCTGAGGCACATGAGAATGGACAAATACCCCTTGTGCCAGTGTTGTGTTGCAGCTGCCAAAAAAAGCCAATGCAGTGCTACACTATATCAACAGAAGAATAATGTCAAGACAAGAAGAAGCGATAGAATTGCTTTACACAGTTGTGATGAGACCACACTTAGAATACTGTGTCCAGTTCTGGTCACCATGATACAAAAAATTTGCTGAGACCTTGGAAAGTGCGCAGAGAAGACTAACAAAGGTGATAAAGGGTCTGTCACAAAGAAGAGTGGATTGACTTATTCTCTAGGGCCCCAGATGGGAGGATAAGAAGTAATGGGTGGACGTTTGTTAAAATGAGGCCCAACTTAGAAATAAAGAGAAATTGTCTTTATCAGTGAGAGCAATTAATCAATGCCATAACTTTCCTCCAGGTTTTGTAGGTGTCTCCATCACTGGAGGTTTTCAAGAATAGACTGGAGAACCAGTTGAGCGGGATGGTATAAAGCTCCTGCCTTGAGAAGCGGGTTGGACTTCCGGGGTCCTTTTCAAGGCTGTAATGCAATGTTTCGATGAATTTAGAGGCAGTTTAGAAAATCGATAAAGAGCAGCCCCCATGAACTTGTTTCTTGTAAAATGGCTGTTTTGAAAAAAATATTTTATTCAGGAAAATTAATATAAATTAAACTCCAAAACAAAAACAAGGATAGATACAACATTTAAAAATAAAGAAAAATGTGCATTAAAAAGACAAAAAGAGATTTACACAAATTATCCCCTCCATTTGAATATTCATAAATATATCGGAGCAACCTTAGTTTCCTCCCCTTGCGAAGCAGGCCCAAAATTTATAACATTCTACCTCTACAAACAATTTGACTTTCATATACTGTATCTACTATAGAAAGAGGCAAAGTGGTTAACAGGAGAATCAACAGCAAAGTTAAAATGGCAAAGCATTAAAAATCCAGCTTTTCATTTAACATAAAGTATAGAATGGCTTCTTATTTACCATAAGTCACTATAATCGTCGTCTCTGATCTGCCAGGGATGAAATATTTTTGATTCTTACGAATAAAACTTTTTCCGTTGATTTTGGTTGAGAACAATCAAACCACAATTGTGTCTTGTTCCTTAAAATCATAAACCTCCGTTGTCGATCCATTTTCCCAAGAGTCCAGTCCAAATTGTTTTCCAGTTAGATATGGCAAGTCCATTTCCCAGTTACCACCAACTTCATCATGCATTTAGTCTGTTCGCTCCAAATAGTTACAGGAACTGGGCATGGCTAGTCTAGTGAAGAGAATGATCAGAGGAGACACAACAGCAGTGTCCCAATATTTGAGGGGCTGCCACAGAGAGGAAGGGGTGACGCTATTTTCCAAAGCACCTGAAGGCCAGACAACAAATAATGGATAGAAACTGAACACGGAGAGAATTTAACCTGGAAATAAGGAGAAACTTTCTGACTGAGAACAATCAACCGATGGAACAGCTTGCCCTCGGAAGTTGTGGGAGCGCCATCACTTGAGACTTTCTAGAAGAGGTTGGACTCCCATCTGTCAGAAATGGTGTAGGGTCTCATGCTTGGGCGGAGGGTGGGACTAGATGACTTACAAGGTCCCTCCGAACTCTGATTATCTGTTTAAATCTGTAGGATCCACATCCGCTCTGCCTCCAACCAATCTGCAGTTTTCAAACCATGGTGAGGGGTCTTTTAGGAAGCGACTGTGCTCCGCATGGGAGATTCCTGGGAAGAGCTCAGGCTTATAAAGGGATTTATTTGTGTGCGCTCATAATCCCAAACTCCTCCATCGGTTCCAGGGGACAGGGACCACCCAGAGCAGAAATTGTTTTTTTCTCACCACAATCCTTCACATCCTTTTGGGTGAACTACCAGCTAGGTACAACAATTATTTTCTTCCTGTGATGCTTCCAGCAAATGACATCCGCTGCACGTGGCTTTTTTGTTCCTGGGTGTAATACAGGTAGTCCTCGCTTACCATTTGTCTCGTTTAGTAAATATTCAACATTATGTTGGGTTAGGGCTCGCTTTGCAAACAATCCTTGCATTTTAAATCATCCAACTGCCCAACGATCATGCGATAGCCATTAGCATGCTGCCCAACCAGCTTAAAACAAGCCAAATCCACCGAGAAGACTGAAATCCAATCACAAGTAGCAGCCAGGTGACGTCTCAAATGCCTACAGTCAGTCATTTAATGCCTAGAGGCTAAATGAAGTCCAAAGCCTTTTGCAATCGGGTGATTATTTCACTTAGCAGTCATAAACCTCAGCAGCAGAATTGCCAGTCATGCTCGTGGTCCCTAAGTGAGGACTACCCACATTCCTCACCCGCCCTATGGGCTGCTTCTTCCTGCAGTTGATGGGGGAGAAGATCGATGTGCAGTAGTGAGTGTTGGAAGAATTATCCTTCCGGGTTCAGTTCCAAGCGGAGAAGAAAGACACTGGAAACACGGTGACTGCTTGGGAAAATGGTTTAATGGCGGACAAGACCACGTGGCTTGGAGCTCCAAAGTGGAAAAGAACGATCCCATGCTTCAAGATGAAGGAAAAGAAGGGCGGGCTGATCTGCTGAATGTGCCCGGGGTTTTATGCCCTCTATTGGGATTTGAATTGGAGTTTGTATACTGATTAGTTGTCAGATTCCCATGGGGCCGTGCAGGGGCAACTTTGTAGACTGTCCTGAGTCCCAGGCTTGGTTGAGCCTTGTTGGATGATGATGATGATGTAATGAAAAGGGCTTTTGGGCAATTCCTATAGCTCTACTGGAGATCTTTGTTATGTAAAATAGGCTGGCCCAGGCCAGAGTAATGGTCCATTAGCAAAGGTGGGGGTGAGTTTCTGCTTCTGAGGTGAGCTTCTGCTTCTGAGTTTCTACTCTTTTTAGGGGAAATATTCTGCCTTTTAAATATTTCCTAGGACATTTCATTTTTCTAGGAGTGGGTGCTAACTTCCTACAGGAGTCTCTCTCGGGGTGGCTTTCCTATTAGAGAGCTGGTGGGCTGCATGGGGAAGGTGCTGTTGCTGGACTAGGAGTGGGGACACCCAAATTGCAGTCCCTCCTCAGCCACGAAAGGTCCCTCAGGCCCAGCCCCACTTGGTAGACCAGGCCAAGAAATCAAGTCCACAGGAAGATTCTTCAACACTTTTTATTATTGAGACCGAATGTTAATAAGAAAATCTTGCAAGTCTGATTGTGTTGAACCGCCTACCCATTTCTGATGTTCCTCTGAATTAGGGAGGTGTTTGTCTGAGCCTGTTTGTAACATTCTCTGTTGTGGACTTGAGAATAGGTTGCTTATCTCCTAAGGTTATTTTCTTTACTCTCTCTCTGCCCTGGGGTGGGTGGAGGGCCTCTGGGCATAGGACCGGCTAATGATGAAGAGGCTGAATGAGCAGCAGGAATATGCAGGTTGTGTTCCCCATTCAGCCATGGAAGGTCCCAGTGACTTTGCACACACAGCACCGAGCTCCATTCACTAGCGAACCTCTAAGATGCTACCCCTGAAATACATCTGAGCTGTTTAAAGTGAAGAAAACATTAATAGTAATCTGAATTGGCCTGGAGTGTCCACAGGGGGAAGAATCAGGCAGGAATTTCTGGACCAATGGAACAAAATGTTTTATATTTCCTGACTACATATCAGAGAGAATATAGTTGTCAATGTGACAGATATAGATGATCACCCGGATGGGATTTTCAAAAATCATGCAATAATTTACGGTACGTAGTGCCTGCCCGTTTCTATTCCTTTGTATGATAGTTGCCCGATGGTATATAGAATAGAATAGGATAGAATTTCACCTCAAGATGACACTTCTGACAGCAGTCTCACTAAAAATGCTCTCTGGTAGATTTTGTTTTGCTTTTTATTCTTCTCCGGAATTCATTTTGAATTTCAGACTCAAGTGATGAATTGTTTAAACAGCTAGCGGTTTGTAAAGGGGCGGCTTTTTGTGATTATTTCACCTTTACAAATGCAGAGGGGATGCTGATCTAGGAAACAGCAGGTCTCAGCAAAAGTAAACCCAAAAGATAAAGGAGGGGTAAAGCAAACAGGGATTTTGAACAGATCAAGGAAAAATGGAATAAAAACTCCTCCCCTGTCACTCTGACTAGTTTATGTTCACAAGTGAATAAGATAGAGATGAAACACTCTCTTTAAACAGATGCAACCCCGATTTTTACAAATTGGCAGTTCTCCCTTCTGGTTAAAAGATTCAATTAATAGTAGCAGCTTGCGTATCTCAGGATTTCAGATTCAGAGGGTAGACAGAAACATCTGGTAAAAAGAAGGGGTGGTGTTTCTGCTTTTATATTAACAATTGATTTAATATCTCCAGGGCTACGGAGATCTCCTCGCAAGGAGGGGTGCTCAAGGGGTTTGTGAGACGGGGTCCAGGGAGGAGGGGGCTGACCAGCCACTGTCTCTTCTGAGATTTTTGTCTTTTTAGTTTCATGTCTAAAAAGACAAAAATCTCAGAAGAGACAACAAGCACAATATTTCCTATTGGAGCCCCATCCGTGTATTAACCAGGCTCCACTAAAACTTACTTATGGAGGACTTTTTCAGATGTTCAGTTTGTATCGGTTGTCCTCGTTTACTGTTTCAAAGTTGCAATGGCACTGTGAATGCAGAGGTACACCTGGTCCACAAATTTGTGGTCATTGTAGCATATAGTTCAAACACGCACTTACAAATGTATATATGTGGAAAATCCATGTGTTTTAAGCCGGCAAATACCACCTCTGGCTGGCCCTGCCCCCATCTATTCGCTGCCTCCCGAGTCCCAGCTGATCGGCTGGTTCTTCTTTTGTTGCCCTGCACAGGAGAACAGAGCTGGAAAGCAGGTTAATGGGGTGGGGAGGGAATGGGATTTTGCAGTATCCTTCCCCAGACCACCCACCAAGCTACGCCCTCCAAGCCAAGCCCAAAGAACCGATAGTAAAAAAAATTGAATCCCACCACTGGACTGAGGTAAATAGCAATGCAACAATAAATTAAGAGGCAGAAGCCTAACTGCAGCTCACATCATCAGAGGCACAGAGTAGCCAGACAGATGCACTGAAGTTTTAAATTTTTAACGAGGAGGGAAGGGAAATTGAAAAAGACAGATTGGTTATAGAGATGCAGAATGCAGTTTACAGGTAGCTTAACAATGGTAGTGTGTCAGTAGTGTTCACCCCTGAGCAAGAGTTCAGAAAAGGGCCTTACGTCATCCTTTTATTAATTTTATTATTAAACTTATTCACTTCACGTCTCACAGCTTGAGGGAAGTGAGCATTTTGCTTTGCCCAAAGGTTCATAGCAACACTATCCACTTTTTCCTGTCACAAGCTGATGATAGTTCTTACACAATGCATTTTTAAAACTGAAACATTTTCCACTGATCAATTTTTTTTTCCACGACACCACCAACAAGGGTGTGTGTGTGTGCCACAATTTTTTTCAGCAACTTGGTCCTGTTATCACCCAGCAGCTGTCAAAGGGTAATAAGCAGGCACCTCCAAAAACGCGAGGTCCCAGCAGTTGTTAATAAACCTGGAGACCTTTTCTCCTTAACTCAATATTCCTACAGTTCTTCAACAGGTTCATCTGCAAGGCAGAACAGACTTTACATGGGAAATTTTACGCTGCTTTTTTTTAACTGTGCCTTAGGCCAACTCCCCCACAGTGTTAAGATACACAGGTACACTCCCTACACGGTGTAAAGGGAGCAAAACAGAGCCGTTTCTCCCTCTCCCACATGACGGCGATTCAACAGCAGCTACCATTTTGGCCCTGAGGCAGGTGTGGCAAAATGGCAGCTGCTTCCACAAATACAAATGTGTGTGGCCCGCTGGTGAAGCCCGGGCATGCTGAAAAGGACGATTGCTCTCAGGACACAATCATGCAAGCCCAGTAATGTACGGCCTACCCTCCTTTCACAAAAGTGAGATTAGAAACCTTAAAAAGATAAGGAAGTTTAGGGTGTGAAGCCTGGTGGGGTGGGAGTTTGGCCTAAGGGCTTCAGAGATCCAATGGGAATGGGGAAAGGCCTGGGGGGATGAAGGGTTGGGGGGATCCGTGGGGGAGGGAAAGGCCTGGGGGGATGAAGGGTTGGGGGGGATCCGTGGGGGAGGGAAAAGCTCGGGGGAATACAAGAGTCGGGAAGCAGAGCACCAGATATCTCGGGGAGGCCTAGGGGAGGGAAGGCTGGCTCACACTTGGACTCCAAGAGCTTCCCCCAACACTGAGGTAGCTACTGTTCCACTTAATGACGCGCACATTTAATGGCTGCATCAGGGAGAGCAGAGATTAGTGAAGCAAAGCAGTCGCGCTTAACACAACAGACAGCTAGTTGGCAGGCCCCATTACAGTTGTATCTCAACGGCTACTTGTATGGTGGCAGGGGAATTTTGGTGCTCAAAATCTAGAGGACACTAAGGCAGAAGATGGAAACTCCACACGTGGGAATTACATAATCAATATACAAAAAAACACCACCCAGGGGCCTTTTTGAGGAATTCCAATACTTCTGCAAAAGGAACTATCCAGAATTTTTTTTGCTGATAATCAGAAATTGGTAGTCTTTCAAACTAAGATTTTCCATTTTTTCTCTCTTCATCTACCTGTCTTATTAATGGGCTCACTTAAAAGCATTAGGCCAGAAATCAAATACAGGTAGTCCTCGACTTACAACAGTTCGCTTAGTGACCAATCAAAGTTGCAATGAAAATAATGACCTTATGAACATTTTTCACACTTATGACCATTATAGCATCCCCATGGTCATGGGATTTACCTTTGGATACTTGACAACTGATATTTATAATGGTTGCACTTCCCAGGGTCATGGGATCATCTTTTGCAACCTAACAAAGTCAATAGGGAAATAAGAGTCACTTAACAATCAATCATGTTGCTCATTTAACAAATTTCTCACGAAGCAACATAACTTTGGGGCGCAATTCTGATTGTAAGTAGATGACCTGTAGTCAATTTCTCACTTAGAGTGCCAATGAGAGATCACAAAAGAAATTCAAGCTTTCTCTAAAGTCATCAATTTTTGCCTTGTGTGGATTTCCTCATGTGCAATAAGAGATGATTTACGCATGAAGTACCGTCCACAGACTGGACATTTGAAAGGTTTTTCCCCTGTGTGTAAACCTACATGACTTAGAAGACTAGACCTACTACTAAAATCTTTCCCACAATCCGGACATTCATAAGGTTTCTCTCCTGTATGTATCCTCTGGTGTACCACCAGGCTGGAATTCCGACTGAAACTTTTCCCACACTCTGGACACTCATACGGTTTCTCTCCTGTGTGAATCCTCTGGTGTATCACCAAGTGTGAATTCTGACTAAAACTCTTCCCACAATCAGAACATTCAAAGGGTTTCTCTCCTGTGTGGGTCCTCTGGTGTATCACTAGGCTGTAATTCTGACTGAAACTCTTCCCACAAATAGGACATTCAAAGGGTTTCTCTCCTGTGTGAGTCCTCTGGTGGATCACCAGGTGGGAATTTGTAATGAAACTCTTCCCACAATCAGGACAGTCATACAATTTCTCTCCTGTGTGAGTCCTCTGATGTATCACCAGGTTGGAATTCTGACTGAAACTTTTCCCACACTCAGGACATTCAAAGGGTTTCTCTCCCGTGTGAGTCCTCAGGTGTATCACCAGGTTGAAATTTTGACTGAAACTTTTCCCACACTCAGGACATTCAAAGAGTTTCTCCCCTGTGTGAGTCCTCTGATGTTTCACCAGGGTGGAATTCTGACTGAAACTTCTCCCACAATCAGGACATTCAAAGGGTTTCTCTCCTGTGTGAGTCCTCAGGTGTCTCATGAGGTGGGAATTTCCAGTGAAACTCTTCCCACAATCAGGACAGTCATATGATTTCTCCCTGTGGTGAGTCCTCTGATGTATTACCAAGTTGCCATGCATGCCAAAGCTTTCATCACATTGGGAAAATGGGTAGGGCTTCTGTTCTGTGTGGGTCCTTCCATCAACCACAAGGGAGCAGTTTTGACCAAAACTTTTGCCACATTCAGAATATTTGTATGGCTTTTCTCCAATGTGGATCATGTTGTCCATAATCAGCTGTGAGTTGCAATCTGTTTCTTTCCCACAATAGGCAGATCTGTGAAGCTTTTCCACCACTGATATTGAAGAGGTCAAAAATATGTGTGATCCTTGCTGGGTGGAGCTTTGATTCAAAGTATTTTCTTCCTCACAGGGTGAATCCTGCATTATGTCCGCCATATGTGACCGTTCAATTAACCTTTTACTCCGCACTGACTTCCAGATATTTCCTTCTTTTTCTGAATGGAAAAATAATCTCCTCTGATCTTTTCATATAGTGTGTTCTTGTGTTCTATATAAATTACTCATTCCAACTCAAAAAAAATCTTCTTTTTGATTTTCTATTCTTTGTTTCTCAGCTTCTGTGGAAGAAAAATTGTGTAGTTTTCTGAAGGAAATGACAAATAACTTGGTTTCTGGCTTGATTTGCTTTCTTTTTTTAACCTTGCTTGTGACTCTCAGTTGTCCCGAGTGCTTTTATCAGCATCCTCTTTGTCTATAAGATGCAAAGAAAAATATAACTTTAATTATTTTATAAGATGGTTACAGAAGGTATGAGAAAAAGAAAAAAGTATACATTACATTGAAAAGCAAGCATGCTACAATGCTAAAATAACCTCTTACATTATGACTGATAGATTAGAAAGATCCAAATTCAAATACCCATTCAGTCATGAATTTCTTTTATTAACTTGAGTCAATCATAAATTTTTAGCACTGCAAAGGGTTATTCATCAAATATATCTGAAAGTGCTAGCGGTAGATTATACAATTGTAGATATGTACATACAGAGAGAAGTATAAATACACACACCTATAAAGGGATATATGTGGAAAATCCACGTGTTTTCAATCAGAAAAATGTCCTCGGCTCCAAGTAAGGACAGAAAATACTTTCCACAACCACTCTGGTGACATTCCTATTGAAGTAGTCCTCACTTACTGACCGCGTTTGGGACTGGCATCTGCATCACTAATTGTCAGATGAGTGTGCCAACTTACATCTGTTTCTCTGCAGTTGTTAAGCAAATCACTGTGGGTTGTTAAAGTCAATTTCACATGATTGTCACTTGCACCTTCCTGCCAGCATCCCCACTGATGGTGTTTATGAGAAGCTGGGAAGGTCTAACTGGGAAGGTCACAAATGGGGATCATGAGTATGCTGCAACCATCATCGATGTACACCGGTTGGCAGCACCCAAACCAAAGCACCCAGCCTTTCCTCTAACCTGTCCTTAACTCACCTTCCAGATGCTGCTTCGACCCTTGGAAGAGAACAAAAGCCATCCTGCACATTACCCTCCTCCCCTGGGTGAGCAGGAAGAGGAAATTCCTTTGAGCTTCTCGGCTCCTCCTATCCTTTCTAGCAATAAAAGGACTTGATGGTTTTAACTCCTTTAAGCTCAACCACAGATGCAGCTACTGAATTGTTGGCTTTCTAGCAGGGGTGGGATTCTACCAGTTCACACCTATTTGCTAGAACCGGTTGTTAACATTCTAAGCAGTTTGGAGAACCGGTTGTTAGAATAAATTACTGGCCTAATCCTGTAAGGAAGGTAGGAAGGAAACATTCTGGTGTTGCTTACAGAAACTGCCTCTCCATTAACACTTATTACATTCTCGGCAGGACTAGACTTCCTGCTCAGGAACATCTCTGGAGTTATTTTCCCCTCCTTTGCTGGTACTGTGCTTGCATGGAGTGACCATTCAAAGTTACAATGGCACTGAAAAAAGTGGCTTATGACCATTTTTCACACTTACAACTGTTGCAGCATCCCCAGGCATGAGAGGCCAGGTGAGGAGATGCGTGCCTCGATGTGAGTAATGTTGAGTTGGCCACGCCCAGCCAATAACATGACCACCAAGCCACGCCCACCACCTAAGCCATGCCCACAGAACCGGTGGTTAAAAATTTGAATCCCACCCCTGCTTTCTAGGCACAGATGTTGCCTTCATGATCGCCATCTCCTGATAGGAGGTGGAAAAACACGCTTGTCCCATACCTTACCTAAGGCGTTGCAAGACGTTTTCATTCATTACATTCCATCAAGTCATTCTTGACTCCTAGCAACCTACCTTTGCAACTGACCCAAGTGAAATGTGACATTAATTAGCTTCTGAAGATTAGCTACATGCTGAGCCCTAAATGTTCATGAGAATTAGATAAGAATTGAAAGGGACCATCTCTCCAAGTAGAAGATATTATACCACTCCAGACAAATGGCTGTCCAATCTCCCCTTAAAAATCTCCCCTGATGGAACACCCACAACTTCTGGAGGTAAGCCATGCCGCTGATTATTCTCACTGACAGGAAATTTCTCCTTAATTCTAGATTGGATCTCCACAGACTTCAGAGGATAATTAGGACTGCAGAAAAAACAATTATTACCAACCTGCCTTCCATCGAGGACCTGTATACTGCACGAGTCAAAAAGAGGGCTGTGAAAATATTTGCAGACCCCTCACATCCTGGACATAAACTGTTTCAACTCCTTCCCTCAAAATGATGCTATAGAACACTGCACACCAGAACTAGACACAGGGACAGTTTTTCCCCAAAGCCATCACTCTGCTAAACAAATAATTCCCTCAGTACTGTCCAACTATTTACAAAGTCTGTACTACTATTACTGTTAATCTTCTCATCACTCTTTATCACCCATCCCCTCCCATTCGTGACTGTAACTTTGTCGCTTGTGTCCTTACAATTTATATTGACTGTTTCCTGGTATGATTTGATTGCTTATTGTACCCTATGACTATTAAGTGTTACACCTTATGATTCTTGACTCTTGACAAATGTATCTTTTCTTTTATATATACTGAGAGTATTGGCACCAAGACAAATTCCTTGTGTGTCCAATCACACTTGATCAGTAAAGAATTCTATTTTATTCTATTTTTGGTAAGTTTCCATCTGTTATTTCTCCTGCTTGCTCTCTTGCTGCTTCCTCTTTTTTCTTTGTCAGCCTCCAAATAGATTGCTATCATGTCACCCCTAGTCATTTTCTGTGTTAGACATATCCAGTTCCTGCAGATCTTTTGTAGTTTTAGCCTCCAATCCCCTAATCATCTTTGTTGCTCTTCTTTGAACTCTTTCTAGAGGCTCAATCTCTTTCCTGTATCCTCTTTCCTGGTGACCAAAATTGGATGCAATATTCCAAATGTTGTCTTACCAGTCAGTATATGCAGGACTAGTGCTTCATATGATGTCTATGCAGATTCTCAGTCATCAGGTCATGGTTGCCCCCAAAGTGTTTTTTCAAAAGGCAACTGGACTTTCTTTGTTTTTCCTTGAAGATGATTCACTTCTCATCCAAGAATTGTCTTCAGAACCGTCTTGAAGGAGAAACAAAGTGCAGTGGTCTCTTGATAGAGCACCTGTGGGACTTCATGTGCTCTTCCATATTATCCCTCTGTTGATGCAGACTAGGACTGCATTGGCTTTTTCTGCAGCTGCAGCACACTGGTAGCTCATACTTAGGGTGACTCTCCATTGGAAGTCCTAGATCCTGTTCACAGTTACAGCTGTTGAGTCAGGGTCAAGGTTAAGGACCTTTTTAAAACAGAGCTATGGGGGAAATACGTTCATCTGAATATTCATACTTTCTTTTCCAAATATCTTACACCCAGGAACTTTTAATATGTGGGAGCACATGTGGGCAATGCCCTTGGCATTAAACTTACTGAACTGTTTTGCATTAAACATGATCAATCCAGAGTGATTTATCCTTTTGAATTGCCTGGGGGAAATAGACCTTGCCCTCCCCTTTAAAAAAGTCCAGACAAAGTAGTATCATATAATGTGCAGGCTAGTTAGTAGGCTCTGGAAAGCTGGTGTTAAGTATTATGTTAAAATATTTAACTATTTACAGAAACTGAAAGCTGTAAAAGTGAAGGTGGAGAGGCTCAGAGAAATTACATACCTATGACAGACATGAAATTGGGAGGAAACTGAAAATTGGAAAGGGGAGAATGTAATAGAATAACTAGAGGAAGCAAGGCTGGCTGAGTAGCATATAAACAGAAACTCTCCATGCAAGCATTTTATTTCCACAACTGAAGCCTCTCTAGAGCTCACCCAAACTGCCTCTTGTGCACACCAGTCTCTCTTCCCCAAAATGCTTGGCAAGCAGTTATTAGTGCTCCCAGGCCTTTCACTTAACCTGAAATTCTTTTATCCTTGTATACATATCCGGCAGAAGATCTCTTTGGAAAGCTGCTTTTAAAAAACAGCAGACAGCTTCTTTTTCAGTGTAGATTATACAGCCCATAAAAGAGCTAAAATTAAAATTGAAAATATCCAGAGATAGGAACTGCTCAGTTACATGGGCAGAGAGAAATAGGGATGCAGCAGTCACCAGAAAGGGAATTTGGGCAGGTAAGAGAGGCAGATTCAGGAATTTGGGCAGGTAAGAGAGGCAGATTCAGGGGCTGCGTCTCCAAGGAAGCCCACCTGGACAGAACTGCCCATTGGCCAAGCCCACCTGGACGCCTCTCTCTCTAGCCTCCGTCACCTGCCTTTCAGGTGCCACCGGTCTCTTCCTAGCAGGGTTCCCACCCTCGGAGGGAGCCCCTCCAGCCACGATCCCTCTGAGCCCAGATCCTCTCGCCCCCCACGCCTCCAGACCCTCCCCAGCAGCCACGTGGGGACGTGGGAATGGCGGTGCAGGAAAACAACAGGTAACCGGGCTGCACCAAATGTTGGGCTGCGGGGAAGGAGGGGGGGGGGTCTCGGAGGAAGGATTTTAAGGGGATCGGAAAGCCGTTCGCAGAAGCAGCAACCGAGGAGGAGAAGCGGCGGCGCAGCGGTCCCCAAGGAGCAGAAAACCTTGCAAGGAAAGGCGGGGGACTCGGAAGCTCTTCCTTCCCGCAAGGAATCTCTCCTCCCTTCCTGCACCTGGGAATTCTCCCTTCCTCCTCCCGCCCCCCCTCGCAGCGTCCTTACCCACCTTGAGCGCCCTTCCCCACGAGGGGAACCCCGCAGCCCCCGGCTTAAGAGACGTCGGGAGACCAGAATGGGGGGCGGGGGGCAGGAAGGACCGGAAACTGGACCCCCGGCCCCTATTTTCCCCCCCCTTTCCTGCCTCCTCTCTAGGCGCAAAAGAAAAGCTCTCTCCGTTTAACCCCTTCGTTGAATCCGCTGCGGGGAGAAGGCGGCTGGAGCGCCGGCGAGCAACGCCAAAGTCCTGGATAAAATACCTAACTTTATATATACGGTATGTCAAGAGGAGTGGAAGCATCTTTTCTGACTAACAATTACATTAAAATGCGTAACTCTTTATTCCTTTTTTAAAAAAATATAATAAAAATATTAAACAAATTTATACAAATACAGTAAATTTAAACTGTCCGCTTATCACAACTTATCACAAAAGTGTTCATTCAATCTGACATTTCTCAAATTGTATAATAGGACAAAGTTTCATCCCATTACATATTACAAATCTAATTACATATAGTATTACTAGCTTCCCTCATGTCTTTTTATTTGACTTTACTTTATTAATTTCATGTCTATCTTCTAGCCAATTGTAGGAACAATTCCAAATCTCATTCTGATTCCTCTTTGTTGTTAAGTTCCAATGATAGCTTGTCTATTTCTGCACATTCCAAAACTTTTTTATGATCATGAGGGGTGCAGGGGGAGAGTATTTTCACATTTCCAATTTTGGGCGAGCCTTGCCGCTGTTTATATGTGAAGTATGATATATAATATTTTTTTACTAATTTTTTGTTTTAGAATTCCCAATAGAAATATTTCTGGTTTCCATTCAATCTTAACTTTAGGTGATTTCTTCAAGCCAATTACTAATTTTCCTCCAATACTTTTTTGCTTTTGGACAGGACCACCACATATGATAGTAGGTGCCCTGCTCAAATCCACATTTACAACAGTTTACGTGCAAAAGTGATATTCCATGCTACCCGATTTTGGCTCCCATACATTCACATGGCTCTCTTCCGGAAAATAGGGAGAATCCCTTGTTCTGAGTAGGAGGATCCACTTCCTGCCTTTCTTCTCCTGTTTTAAAAGTTTTCATCTCTAAAATGAAGCTGCCCTCCCCCCAAAAAAACAACTTGATCCCCGCTTTTACACCAACAGAGTTACATGTTCCCCAAGGATAAAATGAAATTAGACACAGGAGCCATCGGGCACAGAGGTGGTATTCATCAGGTTCTGACCAGTTCTGGAGATCTGTAGCGGAAATTTTGAGTAGTTCAGAGAACCAGCAAATACCACCTGTGACTGGAGATTTTACAGTATCCTTCCCCTGCCACGCCCACCAAGTCACGCCCACAGAACCGGTAGCAACATATTTAACTGTTTAATGCTGAGGGAGGTTTTAAGCAGCTGTTGCTTATTTTCATCTCTGTACCTGTTGGCATCTCTATTTGGGTGCTAACTGCACTGAAGCTTGCTACTGTTTATACCTTTTAAGAGTCACAAAGACAAGTTTTGGGAGAAGCACCCTACTCTCAGGATTTCTGTGGAAAGCTTGCTCATAATTCTGGAGCTCTACTGTTGCAAAATATGTAATAGAATATGTAATATGTAATAGAAATGTAGTAGTATTGTGCAAACATTTTAAGCAATCATTAGATTTGTTGTTTTAGCAAAGTTTTAATGACCATAATTATTTTTCCATCTTTATATTAAGATTCAAACAGGAAATACAAGAAATATGTGTATAAAACATAAACACAATTTGCAGCACAAAATGACTTCTACAGGCAAAAGTCAGCATTTAGTGTGAACTAACTTGGCTCTAAGCACATCTGGAACTCTTTGGGGTGTTTTTTTTTTTGAGGTTTTCTTTGGTCATCTTCTGATATATTATACCAGGTTTCTTTTAGCACAACCCAGAACTGTTCTTTAGATTTAGGTTATCTTATTTCTTTCTCTATTCATCTGATGCCATACTGTGTCCATACTAGTCAGATCTGAACTCTGTCAAAGCCAGTCCATCACTATGTTTTATCAGCTCTTTTTCTCAATAAATATCATTTCACCGCAGGAGCAGTGTGTTTGGGACCCTTATCATGCTGAAAAATAAAAATAAATTCCTATCAGGCACTTTCCAGAAGAAATGGCATGATGAATTAAAACCTGTGTGTACTTTCTAGCGTTCATGATCTCACCCGTATTGCCAACACCACTGGCAGAAATGTAGCTCCAAGCCAGGACAGCACCATGTTTCTCTGAAGGCCACAAACACTCATTTGTCCATCTCTCTCCAACTCTTCTCACATATTGTTGACAATTGGATCCAAAAATTTCAATCTTGGATTCATCATTCCATAACATTATTTTTTACTGATCCTTAGTCCAATTTTTGTGAGGTTTAGCATATTTGAGCCTTTTCATCCCGTTCCCCTTCTGCAAAAGTGCTACCCGTCCACAAAGACCATTCCTGACTGAGCTCCTTCAGACTGGAGTAAGGTCAACTTGGCATCCCAATTAAGCTGCCAGATGCTGAGCCAGGTCCTTAGTGGATTTCCCCATCAGAATTTGAACGTTTCCAGTGAATGGCTTGTGCGGGCTCAATCAATGAAGGTTTTTAAGAGGAGATTGGACAACCATTGGTCTGGTACAGAGTCTCCCATTAGAGAGTCAGTCCCTTCCAACTCTTATTCTGTAAGAACTTCATGAACTTTTAGGGCTCAGCACATAGCTAATTTTGACAAGGAAAGTGGTAGATTTCACTGTTTTACTTGGCTCAGTTGCAAAGGTAGGTTGTTAAGAGTCAAAAAATAATGGTAGCAGGTAACCAGTGAAAACATCTTGCAAAGGCCTTGGTAGAGACAGGACAAGCCTGCTTTTCGTCTTCCTATCACAAGATGGCAGTCAAATAAGCAGCATCCGCGACTAGAAGAAAGCCAACAATATAATAGCGGCATCTGTGGTGGAGCTAAAAGGAGTTAAAACATCGAGTACTGCATCGCTAGAAAAGACGGGGGTTGGGTGGGAGCAGAAAGGAACTTTTGGCTCACTCATGGGAGGAATGTGATGTGCAGAGTAGCTCTTGTGCACTTCCAGTGGAAGAGGAGCAACTGAAAGGTGAGTTGAGGAGTGAAAAGAGCATTTTTTCAGGGTCTCCTCCTTGTGCAGGGTATTGGGCTAGACCTTCACGGTCCTTCCAACCCTGTTATTGTGTGAGGCTGGGAGCAAGTAGGGCTGTTTGATTTCTTCCACGCCATGGAAGCAACAGGGTGAAACAAGTAAGTTGCTGCTACATGTTCCTTTCCTTCCCTGGTGCTGCTTAAAACTGGTGGCTGCAATTTTCTGCTGGTTGGGAAGATTTAAAAAGTCTCTTTCAAGTTAAATTTGATTCTTTGGTAATGGCTTCTCTCCAGAAATTATGAGTGCTCCGTCACTGGAGGCTTCTAAGAAGAGATTGGTGACCGTTTGTTTGAAATGGTATAGAATCTGCTATCTGAGCAGCGGATTAGACTAGAAAACTTCCAAGATCCCTTTCCAACTCTGTTATTCTGTAATAGACGTGCTGTTTTCTTGACAACAATATCAAACTGATCTGCCTCTGATCTCTTCTGGGATTTATGTTTTTTTTAACTTCCATCTCTAGCCAGCAACCATGGTATTTCCTATTGGTGCCCCATCTGTGTATTAACCAGGTTCAACTGTGCTTAACCCACCCCCTTAAAAAAAAAAAAAGCTATTGAGGACCTTTTGGGATGGTTGTATAGGTAGTCCTCACCTACCACTTGTTCCCTGAGCCTTCAAAGTTACTATGGCACTGTAAAAGAAGACGTACACCTGCTCCGCAAATTTGTGGTCATAGCAGCACTTCTTCAGTGACCACACACCAGCAATTCCCGTGGTTTTGAAGGTGCAGGAAAAGGAGTTTCACCCATTCAACTTCTACCAACTGTTGCACATTTCTGATGGTTGCAGCATCTCACACTCATGATCCCCATTTGTGACCTTCCCAGCTAGCTTTTGACAACCAAAATAAATGAGTATACCGGCAGGAAATTGCAAGTCACAGTGATGTGAAATTGCCTTTTAACAACCCACAGTGATTTGCTTAACAACAGCAGAGGAACAGATGTAAGTTGGCAGTCATGTGACATCATGCTTAATGATTGGGCTGCTTAGTGACAATGACAGTAAAAAAATGACAGTATTTTCTGCCCTTATTTGGAGCTGAGGACGTCCATGAGCAAAACTAGTGCTTCAAATCTTCCTGAGGCTTTAAGTATCATTTCATTCAGTTAAAGCCCCACATCTCTAAAGTTAGCTCAGATGTTTTGACTATAACCATTTAAGGACATTTTTGAGGCTGAAACACATGAAGTTTTTCCATATATATATTTGTTATGTCTCCTCTTGGAAATTCAAACGAACAAACACAAAGCAGCCATTTCACAATCAAATCAAACTGAAGGAAATAACAAGATAACAGCTGGCAGAAACTGTTAGGACTCCCCTTCAAAATTCAAACAAACAGAGAACTCTTTGCAGTAACGTCCTCATTCAAAATAGTCATTTTGTTCCTGACGAAAGGCACCAGCTCAGCTGTGTCCTTTTATACCCATTAAGGCAACGTGCTAATTAACTGGCTTGCCCTTCAGATTAACGTTTCCTGGTTCTGACGTCAATCCACGATCTAACAGTCATCAGAGTCAAAACTCCCCACAGGACCGATCCTTCCAATCACAACATATATTTGTATTTACATTTCTCTCTGTATGCATATATCTACAATTGTACAATCTATCTTTTTTATTTTATAAAAAGAAAGCCAAAATAGAGAAGCCAAATGTGGAAAAAAATAACATCTTGTGATTAAATATCTTGTAGAGCCACCTTTAGCAGCAATAACTTGAAGTAACTGTTTTCTGTATGACTTTATTAGTCCCTAACATCATTGTGGAGGCCCGCTCTTCTTAAAACATTGCTTCAGTTCATTGAGGCATTTATTTTTTGCACATCTCTCCTGAGATCCTGCCCCAGCATTTCGATCAGGTTGAGGTCACTAGGCCATTGCAACACCTTGATTCTTTTCTTTTTCTGTAATTCTGTTGTAGATTTGCTGGTGTGCTTTGGGATCATTGTCCTATTACATAACCTGACGTCGGCCAAGCTTTAGCTGTTGGACCGGTGGCCTCACATTTGACTCTAGAATATTTTGGTATAGAGAAGAGTTCATGGTCGACTCAATTATTGCAAAGTGTTCAAGTCTTGTGGCTGCAAAATAAGCCCAAATCATCATCCCTCATTCACCATGCTTGACGGTTTCAGTGGTGGGATTCAAATTTTTTTTACTACCGGTTCTGTGGGTGTGGCTTGGTGGGCATGGCGTGGCTTGGTGCTGTAAAACCTGTAAAATCTTCATTCCCATTCCACTTCAGGAGAAAGATACTGCAAAATTCCCATTCCCTCCCCACGCCACTAACCTGCTTTCCAGCTCCATTCTCTTGTGCAGGGCAACAAAAGAAGACCCAGCCAATCAACTGGGACTGGGAGGCGGAGAATAGATAGGGGCGGGGCCAGTCAGAGGTGGTGTTTGCCGGTTCTCCAAACTACTCAAAATTTCTACTACCGGTTCTCCAGAATTGGTCAGAACCTGCTGAATAGCACCTCTGGATGATACGTATGAGATTTTTGTCAAACGTAGCACTGTGTATTACGGCCAAACAATCTCCATTTTGGTCTTGTCTGTCCAAAGGACAATATTCCAGAAGAATTGTGATTTGTTCAGATGCAACTTTGTAAATATTAGTTGTGCTGCCCTGTTGCTGTTTTTTTAGAGAGGAGGCTTTCTCCTGGCAACTCTTCCAAAAGAAACTTACCTCTTTAGTCTTTTTCTGATTGTATTTGTCATGAACTTTAAAATTTAACATGCTAACTGAGGCCTGTAGAGTCTGAGATGTAACACTTTGGTTTTTTGCTATTTTTCTGAGCACCGCATAGTCTGACCTTGGGGTGAATTTGCTAGGATGTCCACCCTTGGGAACATTGTCTTGAACGTTTTCTACTTCTAAATAATCTTCCTCGCTCTAGGATAAATTTTAAATTATTTGAAAATGTCCTTGTAAACCTTCCCATTCAATGGGCAGCAACAACACCACAATGCTGGAGACCAGCAAACTCCTTCAACTTTGGCTTTTATAGAGGTACTTGCTGATGATCAATTGATCAAGGGCACTCAAAGAGTGTGCACTTTCTTTTTCGCATGACTGTATTTGCCAACAAGCCATTTTATGTTTGAATGGATTTTATGCTTGGATCTCAGTAGTGTTCCATGTGTCAAATGAATCATAATTAATGTAAGAGATTATTCTAGCATTGTGGCATGTTTGCTTTTTTGTTGTAATATATACCCCCCCCCTTTTTTAACAAAACAATTTATGCGTTGGTTTTTAAACCAATTAATAAACAATTAAAGTTATACTTTTGTTTGAATCTTACAGACAAAGATGATGCCAATAAGAGAACTCTAGACAACTGAGAATAACAAGCAACACTGAAAAGGAAAATGAACTGAGGCAGAAACACATCTATTTTACATTTCCTTTAGAAAACCACACAATTCTTCTCCTTCTCCAGCAGCTGAGAGACAAAGGAAAGAAAATCAGTAAGAAATTTCAACCTGGAAAAAGTAGAATATGCGGAAGTCAAAGATACATTACATGAAAAAGTCAAGGGAGATTGTTTTTCCATTCAGAAAAGAGGGAAATATCTGGAAGCCAGTGGGGAGGAAAAAGTCAATTAGAAAGTCATGTAGGGCTGACAGTAATACAGGTCTCACCCTGTGAGGAAGAAAAGGGATTGAATCAAAGCACTACTAAACAAGGGATCTCATATTTTTTTTGACCTCCTCAAGAATATCAGTGGAAAAGCTCCATAGATACGCCTATTGTGGGAAAAGCACAGATTGTAAATCATAGCTTCTTGTAAATCACGAGATGATCCACACAGGAGAAAAGCCGTATAAATGCTCTGAATTTGGCAAAACTATGGTCAGAATAGCTCCCTTGTGGTGCATGGAAGGATCCACACAGGAAAGGGTTCCCAATGTGGTTACTGCTTTGAGCAAGGTAATCTGGTGATACATCGGAGGACTCACATGGGAGAGAAAATCTTTGAATGTCCTGATTGTAAGAAAAGTTTCATTAGAAAATCTCACCTCGTGAGACACCAAAGGACTCACACAGGAGAGAAACTGTTCTGTATTAACATACTCCAAAAGGTAAATTCTGATTGGTCCGCATGAACTGCATTCTGATTGGCCTACTCAACAACCGTGATTAGCTTACTTGGAATCGATTGCAATTGGCCGAGCCGATCGCGGGAGTACTGTCATTGGCCGACAAGCCGCGAGCAATCCCTATATGAAGGGCTGCCGTGGCTCCAAGATCTTGTACAGGTCTGTACAATGAAATAAAGAGCTTGAAGTACACTGGTCTCGCGTCTCTGATTGGAACCGATCTACCCGATCTAACACTGGCGACGAGGATGGGATTGTGAGACAAGAGACCAACTGAGCACGTGGCGAATCGACCCTGAATGACTGACGAGATGCCAGCAGCAACTTGCCACCCGCACCCTTCGACCAGGCAGCTGAGGACTGGGAATCATACAATGACCGATTCCTAATGTTCCTCGAGAGCAGCAATTTAAAGGATGCCAACGGACAGAAGAAGAGGGCCGTGTTCCTGACGCACTGCGGGCCCGCAGTGTTCAAGGTGGCCAAAGTTCTAGCCAAGCCTGCAGACGTGAAAGAGATGGACTGGCCCGACCTCAACCGGCTACTGCAAAGCCACTACGCCCCTGCTGTGCCCAACCTCATCAGACTGCACGAGTTCTATCGGAGGGTCCAGAAAGAGGGCAAGAGCATCAGTGACTTCGTGGCCACACTTAGGAACCTCGGGGGCAGGTGCGGGTTCACCGACATGGACGAGGCTTTGTGAGACCGTGTGGTCCTCAGGCTCAGGGACCCCATCCTCCAGAGCCGGCTGATGGCAAGGGCGGACATCTCAGTCACCAAGGCCATCACCGAAGCAACTGCAGCTGAAGCCACCAAGCAGTTGCGGCCTGGATGCAGCAGATGAACACAGCAGACCAATCCACAACTGTGGAAACGGCATCAACCCCAGAAGGACATCCGGAGGCCAGCCACAAGGCCACCACACCATACACCACGGGGACCTCGACTCCTTCTCCGAGACCGAGGACAAGGAGGAGGAGATCCACCAACCGCAGGCGGAACAAGACCGGTGGGAACGGCGAGGCCGTAAGTTGGGGTTCCAGTGCGCTAGGTGTAGAGGCGACCATCCCCGCTCAGAGTGCTGATTCCTTGACGCCATCTGTCGGCACTGTGACAAACGGGGGCACATCGCCAAGGTGTGCCGGAATAAGAGGAATCACAGCCCACGGCGATGAGACGGCAGCCCTGGCAACGAGATGGCAGCCCCGGCGATGAGACGGCAGCCCCCCCAGGACCAGAGACCGACACGCCGAGAGCCGGTGGAGCTGGGACGGGAGGAACAAGCAGTTCAGCGAGGCCTGGCGCAAAGAAGAGACCCATTAGACGGTCATCATCGGGCACTCAACTACCCTCAACGCCCGGAAAATGCATGTGGAGGTAGGCATCGAGGACCAGCCATGTGAGATGGAGGTAGATTCCGGATCCTACCTCTCCATGGTCTCCTGGTGTACAATCAAGCGCCTGGTGCCTACCATCCACAGGTGCGAACTAGAAAACCAGAAGCTGACCCTGAAGGACTATCAGGGAAACCGCATTCCCGTGGTCGGGATTGGACATTTTAAAATAACATTCAAGGGGCATGCAGAGGTGCTTCCACTCACCATTGTGGATAAAGACCGCCCAAGCCTGCTGGGACTACAGTGGTTCACGCCATTGGGGATTGAGGTGACGGGCATCAACCATGTCGCCAAGGCGGACTGGAAGAAACGCTCGTGAGGGACTTCCAGGAGGTCTTCAACGGCAACCTAGGCAAGTACCGGGGGTCCCCAATATCTTTCAACCTAAACCCGAACATTGCCCCAATCCACCTTAAGCCATGGCGAGTGCCATTCGTGCTCAAGCCCAAAATCGATGAGCAATTGGACATGCTCATTGCGCAAGGGGTCTTAGAGCCGATAGACCATACCCAAGCCCCTATAGTCACCCAGATCAAGCCAGATGGATCAGTGAGGATCTGTGGTGACTACAAGGCCACCCTCAACCATGCCCTGCAGCAGAGTGCTTACCCCGTCCCAGTGGTACAGCACCTTCTGCACTCACTGGAGAGAGGCAAAGTCTTTGCGAAACTCGATCTGGCGCAGGCATACCAGCAGCTGCCAGTCAATGCTGAGACAGCAGAGGCGCAAACCATCGTAACCCACTGGGGGGCATTCTTATGCAAAAGACTCCAATTCGGAGTCAGCGTGGCACTAGGGGTATTCCAGAGCCTGATGGAGAGACTATTACAAGGGATAAAAGGGGTGGTGCCCTACTTCGACGATGTGCTAGTGTCAGCTACAAATAAAACCCAATTGGAGAGCCGCCTAAGGGAGGTCTTACAGAAATTCAAAGACATCGGGCTAAAAGTGAAAAAAGAAAAATGTCAACTTTGCACAGAGAAAGTTGAGTTCCTGGGGTACCTTCTAGACAAAAACGGAATCCACCCCACGGAAAAAAAGGTTAAAGCCCTCAAAGAAGCCCCTAGACTGCGAAATAAAACGGAATTGCAGGCTTTTCTTGGACTTATTAATTTTTATAATGTTTTCCTGCCCCAGAAGGCGACCACAGCGGAACCCCTTCATAGGCTGCTGGACAAAACAGCCACCTGGGCCTGGGGGAAGTGGGAAGAAAACGCTTTCAAACAAATAAAAGACCTACTAACATCAGACGCAGTCCTCATGCAATACAGCAAGACCTTACCATTGACCGTGACCTGCGACGCTTCACCCTTTGGTGTCGGAGCCATCCTCAGCCACACGCTGCCAGACGGGAGAGAAGCACCCATCGCCTTCTTCTCAAGAACGCTATATAGGTTTAGGTTTACACATAGGAGAGAAAGTCAAGGAAATCCACATTAGGCAAAGGTGATAAGTTTAGAGAAGGCTTAAATTTCATTTTTGATCTGTCGTTGGAAGTGTAGCTGAGAAATTGACTGTTTAAGTTGCAGCCTGATTCATTTTACTGAAAGATATCTCAAAAGTAGACCTGTGATTGGAGAGAAAAAATGGAAAATATTAATTTGATAACGGTGTACTATCATTTTTGTTGTTGTTATCAAGCCTTTCCCTCTCCACAGGATCCCTATAGCCATTTCCCTCCTCCCCAGGGTCCCCACAGGCCTTTTCCTCCCCTGCCGCATCCCCACAGGCCTGACTCCCACCCCACCAGGCCTCACAGCCTCCTCCTCCATACCCTTTGAAGATCTCTGAACCTCAAGCTGGTGAAGCAGGCCAGGATAGGCATCCCAGGGCCACATGACGGTATCCTGGAAGCAGCCGTTATTTTCAGTATGCTCGGGATTCATCCCTGGGCCATGTGGTGGACTTGTGGAAACGGCTGCCATTTTGTCCCAGCTGCCTTAGGGTCAAAATGGCGGCTGCTTCTAATCACTGTCACATGGGAGAGGGAGAAAACTGCTCTGTTTTGCTACCTTTAACACTGTGCAAACTGCATTAAGGGATTGTGGGTGCACTGAAATAATGGATGGAAACTGAACAAGGAGAGATTTAACCTGGAAATAAGGAGAAACTTTCTGACAGTGAGAACAACCAACCAATGGAACAGAAGTTGCCCTCGGAAGTTGTGGGAGCACCATCACTTGAGACTTTCAAGAAGAGATTGGACTGGCATTTGTCAGAAATGGTGTAGGGTCTCCCATTTGGGCAGGGGGTTGGACTAGATGACTTACAAGGTCCCTTCCAACTCTGATTATCTGTTAAATATTGTTCTCTCTCTGTGACCTAATGGAGACTTCTGTGCAGGCAGATTTACATGGCATTTAGCAAATATCAAATTTCCTCCTTCAGGAATGAATTGGCACTGTGGGTGCTCTTGGATGCAGCCCTGGCCAGCAGGAATGAAGCTGGCTCCCTTGGAGTGTCTGCCCTGATGGTGCTGCCATGTCCTAAATCCTTGGGAGCCACAGGAGATCAGTCATAACGTTTTGGGATTGTGGGAAAACTCTTCTCCCCCACCCACCCCCGGAAGAATGAAATATTTTGGGTAATATCAAAATATTATATTTCCCCAAAGGAGAAATGGAGAAACATGCTTTTAAAGAAAGAAAGCAGACTTGGTCTTTCTTAATAGCCTCCAGAAGATATTTTGTGTTAAGAAAGATTGGGCCAGCCTATTCACAAATAAAAGACCTTCAACTCCCGCAATGGGATTAAAATTTATATTCTCCACCATCCAAATTCCAAGAACAGGAGTCTCTAAAGATTCTCAGTCATCCAGGTCATGGTTGTCCCAAAGATGCTTTTTCAGGAGGCAACTGGACATTCTTGTTTGTTTTCTTTTGAAGACATTTCACTTCTCATCCAAGAAGCTTCTTCAGCTCTGACAGGAATTTCATTTCCCCACTATCCTGTCAGAGTTGAAGAAGCTTCTTGGATGAGAAGGGAAACATCTTCAAAAGAAAAACAAAAACAAAACAAGGAAGTCCAGTTGCCCTTCTGAAAAAGCACCTTTGTGACATCTAAGAACAGGACATGACCTTTTAGGACATAATAGGATTAATCCACTCCCATTAGAATAGCCAAAGAGACAGAGCTCAATACATCGCACAACCCCAGCATCATCACTTAAATCTATAAAGATCCAACCAGTAATTCAACCAGTTGGTTAGCAGCCCTGGAACTACAGGCTCAGACGTGGTATTCAGCAGGTTCTGCCCAGTTCTGGAAAACTGGTAGCAGGAATTTTGAGTAATTTGGAATACCACCTCTGACTGGCCCCGCCCCCATCTCTGCTCCCGAGTCCTAGATAATTGGCGGGATCTTCTTTTGTTGCCCTGCACAGGAGAATGGAGCTGGAAAGCAGGATAGTGGGGTGGGGTGAGGTGGGAATGGAGGTTTTGCAGTACTCTTTACCTGGAGTGGGGTGGGAATGGAGATTTTACAATATCCTTCCCCTGCCACGCCCACCAAACCATGCCACACCATGTCCACCAAGCCACGCCCATAGACCCGGTAGTACTCAAGGTGGAAATCTAATTCCTCTGGAAATTGGGAAGGTTGCTCAGAGCAATTCTTTAGGTTCTGCGAGAATGAAGATAAAAAGATACTACAGGTGATCCTTCACATACAACCACAATTGAGCTGGGCTTACCTAGGAAGAAAAAAAAGGGGTGCGTGTGTGTGTTATCCTATTCTTCAAAGCTCCTGAAAGCAGGACAAGAAAGAACAGAGAGAGACTTATTAGAAAGGGACCCAACCTAGAATTAAAGAGAAACTTCCTGTCAGTAAGAACAATTAATCAGTGGAATGCCTTGCTCCCAGAAGTTCAGCAGAGGTTTTTAAGAGGAAACTGGACAGCCATTTATCCGGAATAGCATAGGGTCCCCTGCCTGGAGAATTGGTCCCTTCCTCCAACTCTTATTCTGTAATTCTGTAACCACTTCATGACTATTTAGGGCTCAGCATGTAGCTAATTTTCACAAGTTAAATAGTGTCACATTTCTCTATTTCACTTGAATCGGTTGCAAAGATTGCAAAGATCGGTTGCTCGGAGTCGAAAATGACTCAGGGGCATGTAATCAGTGAAAATGTCTTGCAAAACACCTTAATAGGTAGAGACAGGACAAGCCTGTTTTACCGCCTCCTATCGGGAGATGGCGGTCAGATGGGCAACATCGGTGCCTAGAAAGCCGTCAATAGTAGAGTAGAGGTATCTGGGGCTGAGCTTTAAGGAGTTAAAACATCAAGTACTGCATTGCTAGAAAGGAGGGGAGGGGAGGAGAAGCGCAGGATCTACCGGATCACTCATGGGAGGAAGGTGATGCGCCGAGTAGCTTTTGTGCTCTTCCCAGGGTCAAAGCAGCAGCTGGAGGGTGAGTTGAGGACAGGTTGGAGGAGAAGCTGTGAGCAAGAAAGGCTGTTTGGTTTCCTCTCCAGCGTGGAAGCGGAGAAGCCACTAGCATATAGAATAGAATATAGAAAAGCACAATTGGGTGTGACCTTGGATGTCATCCGGTCCAACAGCCTGCTCAAACATGAGACAAGTGGCTGTCCAGTATCTTCTTCAAAGTCTCTAGTAGTGGAGCACCCACAACCTGGGAAGGCAAACTGTTCCACTGTTCAATTATTATCAGGAAATTTGTTCTTGTTTCTAGGATGCTTCTCTCTTTTCATTGGTTTATCCATTACTTCTTGTCTTGCCTTCTGGTACTTTGAAGAATAAGTTAACTCTCTTCTTTGTGGCAGGACCTCAAATATTGGAACAGTGCTTATCATGTCACCCCCTAATCCTTCTTTTCACCAGACTAGACATACCCAATTCCTACAACTGTTCTTTATATGTTTTAGTTTCAAGCCCCCAGTCGCGGTTGTTGCTCTTTCATTTCTACTGTCAATAAGTTTTAAGTCCAGTATAGTTGACCCTCTAATTATGTCTTCTACCTTTTGCACAACGAAGTTGTCAGGTTTGTGAGGAACCTTGAAGAAGAAACTGGACAGGCAATTATCCAGAATGGTATGGGCTGTACTGACTGACATGGGATTGGACTAGAACAGTGATTCTCAATCTGTGGGTTGCGACCCCTTTGGGGGGGTCGAATGACCCTTTCACAGCGGTCGCCTAAGACCATCGGAAAACACATATTCTCGATGGTTTTAGGATCCGAGCCATAATTTTATGGTTGAGGGGTCACCACAACATGAGGAACTGTATTAAAGGGTCACGGCATTAGGAAGGTTGAGAACCACTGGACTAGAAGATCTCCAAGTTCTCTTCCAATTCTGTTGTTCCATTATGGACCTGCTGGGGTTGTTTGTTTGTTTTGGCAATAATATTGGATTGATCTGCCACTGTCTTTTCTGGAATGTTTGCTTTTATTATTTCCATGTCTTGCCAATAAGCATGGTGTTTCCTATTGGCACCCCATCCATGTATTAACCAGGTTCAACTTTGTTTAAGCCAGCACTTTTTAAAAAATAATTATTGAGACACTTTGGGATGATCAGTTGTATAGGTAGTCCTCGCTTACCACTTCTTCCCTAGGCCCTCAGAGTTACTATGGCGCTGTAAAGGCACATACACAGCGGATCCACAAAATTGTGGTCATTGTAGCACTCGTTCAATGACCATATGTCAGCACTTCCTGTGGTTATGAAGGTGCGGAAAAAGGACTTGCACCAATTTGGGTTCTGCCAACCGGTGCACATTTATGATGGTTTTAGCATCCCACACTCAGGATCCCCATTTGTGACCTTCCCAGCTAGCTTTGCACAAGCAAAATCAGTGGAGATGTCAGCAGGAAGTTGCAAACCACGGTCATGTGACCTTGCCTTGAACAACCAAAAATGATTTGCTTAACAATTGCAGAGGAACAGTTATAAATTGGCACTGTCATGTGACATCATGCTTCATGATCGTGCTGCTTAGTGACACAGATGCCGGTCCCAAATGTGGTCAGTGAGTGAGGACTACTTGAATTAGGATGTCACCAGAGTGGTTGTGGACAATATTTTCTGCCCTTATTTGGAACTGAGGACTTCCATGGCAAAACTGGTGCTTCAAATCTTGCAGAGCCTTTAGGCATCATTTCATCAGTTAAAGCTCCCACATCTCTAAAGTTAGCACAGAAGATTTGACTGTAACCAGTTTGGGATACCTTTCAGGCTGAAAACACATGGATTTTCTACATATATACATATTTGTAGGTGTGTGTATTTGTACTTCGCTCTGTATACATATATACAATTGTATAATCTAACCCCAGCACTTCTAGTTATATTTCATGATAACCCTTTAGACTGCTAAGAATTTGTTTTTACACAAATATTTTATTAATTCATCAAAATGAGGATACAGAAGTGTAAATAAAAAATTAAAATATTGGAAAAACGGGAGCGAAAGGGGAAGAGAGAAAAGTGTAGGGGAAAGGAAAATGAAAAGCGTTGATTTCTGACTCCTTTTGGAGCAGTAGAATAATATGAAACCTCAACTTCTTAAGATAATAAATACTAGCACTTCTATAACAACAAACCTATCTAATCAACAAAGCCCAAAATCAAACTTTCTTTTTTTTTTCTATCTGAAGAACAAATTCCAAAAGCAGTTTCCATGTAGAAACAAAATTAATCCTGTTCTTTTTTTTTAACCAAGGCAGTCAATTTATCCATCTCTGCTAACTCCATCAGGTTTTACAGCCATTCATCCTTCCATTTTTGTGCATGTAGCATTCTTGATGTCATCAACATATATAATATCAAAGTTTCATTTCAAGTTCTTTATCCATTAAACCTAAGATAAATCTTTCTGGTTTTATCTTTATATTCTCTTTAAGAAGCTTTGGTATTAAGATGTGAATTATACTACAATATTTCTTGGTCACATGTCCACCATAAATGATAAAATCTCTTATTTACATTTCCAACATTTGAGGTGTCTCTACATATTCTTGATAATGTTTTTGATGTTAGATACCAACCATCATCATAAAACCATTTGGTATATAGCTTCCTGCTACCAAGATCCCTTCCAACTCTGTTCTATTCTTCCATTGTTCAAGCATTATATTGCATTCAAAGTTCTTTGCCCACTGAGTCATACAATGCTTTACATAGTCATTCTGCAAGTTCAATAACAGTTTATAAATCTTAGCAACAATATGTTCAATACTACCAAGTAGCATTTCCAATTCATTTTTCACAAAATCGTATCCATAGCTCTTTTTTGTCTAGTTCAAATCTTTCTTTTGATTGTAAATATATAAACCAATGACAAACATCCTTCTGATTCCAACTCCTGTTTAGATTTCAGGATGTCATGATAATTGAAAAAATATTATTTGACCATAAGCCTGCCAGTCTGGCCTTGCTACCATTTCTTTTCTTTAAAAATGTTTCCGAGCAGACAGCCAAAGAGGTATCATCCTAGAGAACTTTATATTTCTTCCAAACTCTTAAGATGGTATGTCTAACAAAGTGATTATTAAAATCAACATTTGCTTTAACCTTATCATACTATAAATAGCTGTGCCATCAAAATCTGTATTCATGGCTGTCAAGCTCAAGTAACTTCTTATTTTGAAGAGTCATTTGCTCTTTTTTCCAGAAAACAACAAGCATCAAAGAAATTTCAAAACTGATAAATCCCAACCTCTTTCCTTAGCATCTTGCAATAATTTATATTTAATTCTTAGTTTTTTCCTTTAACATCAAAACTTAGAGATGTCCATCTGCCATAGTTTAAATTGAGTTTCAATTATAATATTTAAAGTATGAGAGAAATAGCATGTTTTGTAAAACATTTATCTGAATTATCCCAATAATTGCAGTATGAAGAATTTGTGATTGACCCAAGTCAAACAAGTGTATTTCATGAATGAATATTTGAACTTGGGTCTCAGTAATCTTCAGGCGTGAGAGTCTACTGGTTCGGACTGGTTTGGGTGAACCAGATGTTAAATTTGCCTCTGGTTCACCGAACTGGTGTTTGAACTGACTGACAGTCACCCCTCCCTTCTCCTCCAGAGGTTTCCACACAGCCCATTTTCAATGCAGGTAAGTGCAGAGTCTGCCTGAAGGCTCTGGGAGGGGGGGAACGGGCCTTCTGGAAGTAGCGGAAGTCTGGAAATAGGCCTGTTTCCTGCTTCCCTCGGGCCTCTAGAGCCTGGGGGCCTCCCAGAAGCCCGAGGGAAGCCTCCGGACCCTTGGGAAGGTGAAAAATGCCCCTACCGGAAGTACCAGAAGTCACAACATGGGCCTGTTTCTGGCTTCCAGAGGGCCTCTAGAGCCTGAGGGAGGTCGTTTTTGCCCTCCCAGAGGCCCGAGGGAAGCCTTTGGCCCCTTGGGAAGGCAAAAAACGGCCCTCCCTGAAGTTCCGGTAGGCCACGCCTACCATAGCCATGTCCACCCAGCAACTGGGCAGCGAACCAGTTGCTGGGACTTTTGAATCCCACCCCTTATAATCTTCAATGTGTCAAATGAATCATAATTAACATTAGAAGCTATTTCAGCATTTTGGCATGTTTGCTTTTTACTTGTAATGTATACTTGTTTTCACATCTTCTGCAATCATTTTATAAATAAACAATTTTAAAGTGACACTTTTATTTAAATCTTACAGTGAAGAGGATATCAATAAAAGCACTCTGGACCAACTGAGAATAACCAGCAACTTTGAAAATGAAAGCAAATTGAGCCTTCGGAAAAGCACACAATTCTTCTCCTTACCCAGCTGGTGAGAGACAAAAGAGAGAAAATCAAGAAGATATTTCAACCTGAAAAAAGTAGATTATGCAGAACTCAACAATAGATTATACAAAAAGGTCAAAGGAGATTATTTTTCATCCAGAAAAATAGGGAAATGTCTAGAAGTGGGTGGAGAGGAAAAAGACAATTGGTTAGTCACAAGGAGTAGACAGTAAGGCAGGCCTTGCCCCGTGAGGAAGAAAACAGTATCAAAGCTCCATGCAACCAGAGATCACACATATTTTTGACCTCTTTAAGAATATAAGTGGTGGGAAAGCTCCATAGATGTGCCTATTGTGGGAAGATCACAGATAGCAAATCATAGATTATGCATGACAGGAGCCACACTGGAGGAAAGCCGTACAAATTATCCAAATGTGGGAAAAGCTTTAGTTAAAACAGCTCCCTTGTGGTTCATGGAAGGGCCCACACAGGCGAGATGCGCTAAAAGTGCTCCCAATGCAGTAAATATTTTTGCAAGCATGGCAACTTAGTGATACATCAGAGGACTCACATCAGGGGAAATCCCTTTGAATGGTCCAATTGTGGGAAAAGTTTCATTGCAAATTCCCACCTGGTGGTACACCAGAGGATGCACACAGGAAAGAAATCATATAACTGTCCTGATTGTGGGAAAAGTTTCATTGCAAATTCCCACCTGGTGATCCATCAGAGGACTCACACAGGAGAGAAGCCCTTCGAATGTCCTGATTGTGGGAAAGGTTTCAGTCAGAATTCTAGCCTGGTCATTCACCAGAGGACTCACACAGGAGAGAAACCCTTTGAATGTTCTGATTGCGGCAAACGTTTCAGTTGGAATTCCAACTTGGTGAAACACCAGAGGACTCACACAGGAGAAAAACCCTTTGAATGTCCTGATTGTGGGAAAAGTTTCAGTCAGAATTCTGACCTGGTGAACCATCAGAGGACTCACACAGGAGAGAAACCCTTTGAATGTCTTGATTGTGGCAGAAGTTTCAGTCAGAATTCTAACCTGGCAACACACCAAAGGACTCACACAGGAGAGAAACCCTTTGAATGTCCTGATTGTGGCAAACGTTTCAGTCAGAATTCCAATCTGATGACGCACCAAAGGACTCACACAGGAGAGAAACCCTTTGAATGTTCTGACTGTGGGAAACATTTCAGTCAGAATTCCAGCCTGGTGATACACCAGAGGACTCACACTGGAGAGAAACCATACGAATGTCCGGACTGTGGGAAAGATTTCAGTAGTAGGTCTAGCCTTATAAGTCATGTAGTTTTGCATACAGGGGAAAAACCTTTCAGATGTTCGGTTTGTGGACGGTACTTCAGACGGAAATCATCCTTTATTGCACACAAGGTAATCCATATGAGGCAAACGCTGGCAGGTTTAGAGAAGGCTTGAATTTCATTTCTGATTTCCCATTGGAAGTGTAAGTGAGAAACTGACAATCTGAATTGCGTCTTGATTCGTTTTAGTCAGCATCTCTCAGGATTATATTTTTTGGTGGAGGGAAAAAATGGAAAATATTAGTTCGATAAAGGGTAACTACTTTTGTGTTTGTCAACAGAGGTTACTGGATATTTCCTTTTACAAAATTTGTGGAATTTCTCAAAACGGCTTTTGGATGGTGTTTTTTGTATATTGATTATTGAAATCCTAAATAAGACACTGGCTACCTCAGAGTTGGGGGGAACTCTTGCAGGGCTAGCTCAAGCCCAGGCTTGCTCCCCCAGGCATCGCTAGGCCTCCCAACATCCCAAGACACCTATTGCTCTGATTCCCAACCCTTGGTTCCTCCTCTCCCAGGCCTTCTCCTCCCTTACAGGGTCCCAGCAGGCTTTTCCTTCCATCCACAGGCCTTCCCCACAGAATACCCTCAGGCTTTTCCCAATCCCACTGGCTCCCTGAGGACCTTAGGCCATTACGAACAAATGGAGCACCCACAATTTCTGGAGGAAAGGTTCATGCGAACCTGATGTTAAAGTTACATCTGGTTCGCTGAACCAGTAATTCAATCGACCGGCTGGCCCCACTCACTCTGCCCCTCCCCTCCCAGGAATCTCCACGCAGCCCATTTTCGATGGAGGTAAGTGCACGATCTGTGTGGAGGCTTGGGGAGGGGGAAAAAAATGGCCATTCCGGAAGTCCAGAAACGGGCCTCCAGAATCTGGAGGAGGCTCTTTTTGCCCTCCCAGAGGCCATGGGGAAATCTCTGGACCCTTGGGAGAGGGAAAACGACCTCCCCCGAGCTCTGGAGGCCCACTGGAAGCCGGAAACAGGAAGTTTCAGTAGACCATGCCCACCGTGGCCATGCCCACCTAGCAACTGGGCAGTAAACCAGTTGCCGTGGATTTTCAAATCCCACCCCTGAGGAAAGCCATTCCACTGATGAATTAGTTCCACTTGCAGGAAATGTCTCCTTAATTATAGGTTAGAAACCTTTTTTAAAAGTCTGTTCTTTTCCTGCTTTGGACAATATGTCGACCCACTCTTTTCTGTGTCAGTCCCTTAAATATTGAAAGACTGCTATTACGTCACTCCTATTCCTCCTTTCTGTTAGATAGACACTAGAGACATATCCAGTTCCTGTAATCGTTCATCTTATGTTTTACTCTCCAATCCCTAATCATCTTTGTTGTTCTTCTCTGCACTCTTTATAGAGCCTCAACAGTGACCAAAACTGGATGGTGTAGTCTTACCAGCGCAGTATAATGCAGTGTGATACTATCGTATCCCTCTGCTGATGCAGACTAGGACTGCATTGGCTTTTTCTGTAGCTGCAGCCCAGTGGGTGTTTACTAGGAGTCCTGGATTCCTCTCACAGTTACTGTTGTTGAGCCAGGTCAAAATGAAGGTCCTTTTTAAAACTGGAGGGCTATGGGTGCAAAATGTTGATCTGAATGTTCATGCTTTGTTTTCCCAATATCCTACACCGAGGAACTTTTAATATGTGGGAGCATGTATGGGGATGCCCTTGACAGTAGACTTACCGAAAAGCTTGGCATTAAAAATGAGCGATGCAGTCGCTTGGCCTCCTTGGTTGCTGCTCTTGCGAATGGCTCTCCAATCCTCTTAAAATCCTTCCTCCAAGCCCTTCTCTTTCCTCTCAGCCCAACGTCTTGGTGCAGCCCAGATGAAGTCTCCTTGTGTTTTCCGGAAGGTTGGGCACCAATGTTCCCGCGTTCCCCTGTGGCTGTTGGGGAGGATCAGCCTCCCAGTATGTGGAGGGGAAGAAGAGGGGAGGACTCAGGGAGATCTGAGTTCAGAGAACTCCTGGCTGGAGGGGCTCCCTCTGAGGGCTTGAACTGTGTTAGGAGAAGGCCAATGGCATCTCGAGGGTGATGGGAGACCTGAGAGGCATCCAGGTGGGCTTGGCCAATGGGCAGTCCTGTCCAGGTGGGCTTGCTTGGAGATGCAGCCCCTGAATCTGCCTCTCTTACCTGCCCAAATTCCCTTTCTGGTGACTGCTGCATCCCTGTGTCTCGCTGCCCATGTAAGGGAACAGCCCTGTCTTTGAATGTTTTCAATTTCAATTTTAGTTCTTTTACGGGTTGTATAATGATCCATGCTGAAAAAGAAGCTTTCCACTGTGTTTACAAATGTCATTACAAAGAGATCAAGAGAGTTCTGTAATTTTGTAGAACGATAAAAGAATTTCAGGTCAAGGGACAGGCCTGGGAGCTCCAATAACTGCCTGCAGAGTATTTGGGGAAAGAGAGACTGGTGTGCACAAGAGGCAGGTTGATTGAACTCCAAAGAGACTTGAGTTGTTGGAATAAAATATCGCTGCTTACATTCTATCAAGCCAGTCCTGCTTCCTCTAATTATTCCATTATATTCTCCCCTTTCCAACTTTCACTAGCACTGTTGATATCACTTAGTTTGGGTAATGAATCGTCTGCAAAAAAAAAGCCAGCAAGCTCAGAGAGCACCAAGGACCCCTCATTTCAAACTTGAGCTACAAATATTCTCCTTTATTGGTAATTTTCCACTTTTCTCCAAGTTACACGGCTATATAAAGGCCGGCGGTTTCCAGAGAGCAGAAAACCTTGCAAGTAAAGATGAGGACTCAGAAGGAGATGGGGGCAGATGGGGAAAAACATGTCTCTCCTCACCCCAAGAAGTCTCTCCTTCCCTTCCCACATCTGGGGATTCTCCCCCCTTTATCCTGATTGTGCCCTTTCTCCAGCTCCTCTCCCCTTCTTGCAGCATCCTTGCCTACCTAGCACCCCTTGTGCACCCTTCCCTTCAAAGGAAGCCCTGGCATACAGAAGTGTGAGGACCCAGGGCATGGCACAAAGGCAACACAGTCAAATAAGCAAGAAGAGTCTCTTTATTATCTCCAACTTTGCCCCCAATGTCCAGGTTACCTTTGGCTGGAGAAAAACTCTCCCAGGAACAGCCTTTAAGTGGAGGAAATTCCGTCCGAAAACAAAGCACATATAAACTGTAACTAAAAATCCACACAAACCACGCTGCAGTAATTAATCTGACAGGGCAGGAGAAGGAATTGCAGACTTAAAAGCACAGCAAAACACACACAGTTGGGAAGACGCCAAGAACACAGATAAGCCTCCACGATACCAGATAATTCATGATTTGCTCCCAACAACTTGCTGTGCGCAGCTTCCCTTTTTAAAGACTGTGTTCCCAGCTGCAGCTAATGAAGGGAATCAGGGCCCTTTCCTACACCATAAGCCATGCAACTCACATTGCTCCCTTCTCCATTCCTTTGAGCATTTGTGTATAGGCACTTGAGTCCTGTATGGCTAACCCTGGATACGCTTCCTGTATCTCCTAATTTATATCTCTGTTTTTTTTTCCTTATCACTCACTCCCCTCCATTTTAGAACAGGGGAAGAAAGGCCGGAAATGGATCATCTACTCAGAGTGAGCAATTTTCCATATTTTGGCGGGGTAGGAAGGAGAGAGGTGTGAGTCTATGGGAGCCCAAAACTGGATGGCATCGAATAGCCCTTTGGCAGAGTAAGAGTGAATGATGCATTTAAATGCAATTTGTTAGCCAGAAGAGATGCCAACCAGACTCCTCTTGACATACCATATAAGGTGAGATGTTATGTTTGTATTGAGCAAATCCCAACATCTAATGCCAGGGTGAAGGATGGTGGGTGTCGTAATCCAAACACATCTACAGGTCTTCCTTGCCCATCTTCAATAGTGATGAATTCGTAATTTGCATTTAGAGGTGAAGATTAGCACATGCAAAAATAGATACATATAGAGATATTTCTTAAGTTTTCACGGGTACTTACATGTACGGCATTCAGCTTTGTTCGGGTATTTTCCCACGTCATTGTAGTTGTGCTTTTAAAGTTGTAGCAACATTTCGGCATAATCTCATCTGCCATTATCAGGCTTCTTCCTATACAGAAGCCTGATGATGGCAGATGAGATTCTGAGGGAACGTTGCTACAACTTTAAAAGCACAACTACAATGACTTGGGAAAATACCGGAACAAAGCTGAATGCCATACATATATGTGTGTGTGTGTGTATACATATAATCTCGGTCCTTGGTTTTGGGGTTTTGGCCTTCCAGTGCGAGGAGTGGGGTGGGTTGAGGGTCTTTTGCGGTCCCCGGTTGGAGGGCTTTGGCATTGCTCGACAGCGCCCCACTCGTCCCTTCTCCTTGGTTGCTTCAGCGAAGGAGTTAAACGCAGAGCTTTTCTTTGGCGCCTAGAGAGGAGGCAGGAAAGGAATCCAGCTTCCTTCCCTTCTTTCTGGTCTCCCGACGTCTCTTAAGCCAGGCCTGCGGGGATCCCCTCTCGGGGAGAGCGCCAGGTGGGCAACGCCGCTGCCAGAGGGGGAGGAGACCAGGAGGGGGAAGGAAGAGGAGGGGGAATCCCCAGGTGAGGGAGGGGAGGAGGGATTCCTGGGGGGAAGGGAAGGAGAGTGAGGTGGGGTTTCCCCAGTTGCGTCCCCTCCGCTTCCGAGTCCCCGCCTTTCCTCGCAAGGTTTTCTGCTCCGTGAGAACCGCTGCGCCGCCGCTTCTCCTCCTCGGTTGCTGATTCTGCGAACGGCTCTCCGATCCCCTTAAAAACCTTCCTCCGAGACCCCCCCACTCCTTCCCCGCAGCCCAACATTTGGTGCAGCCCGGCTCCCAGGGTGAGGCCGCCTGGTGTTGGGCACCACCGTTCCCACGTTCCCCTGTGGCTGCCGGGGAGGATCCGCCTCCCAGGAGGGGAGGAAGAGGATCTGGATTCAGAGAGATCGTGGCTGGAGGAACCCCTGGCATCTGAATGGCGGGTGACTGGAGACCTGAAAAAGGCCTCCAGGTGGGCTTAGCCAATGGGCAGCCCTGTCCAGGTGGGCTTGTTTGGAGATGCACCCCCTGAATCTGCCTCAGTCTCTCACCTGCCCGGATTCCCTTTCTGCTGACTGCTGCATCCGTTTCTCTCCCCACTAACCGATCATCATCACCCATGGAAGTTTTCAATTTTAGTTTTAGCCCTTTTTATGGGCTGCACAATCTACCCTTAAAAAGAAAAAGAAGCTTTCCACTGTGTTTACAAACAGCTTTCCAAAGAGAGGAAGGGGGTTCTCTGATATACAGGTAATCCTAAACTTACAACGGTTCATTTAGTGACATTTCTCAAGGGACATTGGCGTTGGAAAAAGTGACTTGTGGCCATTTTTTACACTTGGGACCATTGCAATAGCCCCATGGTCATGTGATTTACACTGGCAGCTGGTTCATATTTATGACAGTTGCCGTGTCCTGGGATCCTGTGCAGGGATGGGATCCCACAGGGTTAACTACCAGTCCGGTCATTTAAGAGGTTCGGTGATATATGATGTGCTTCCCTGCACTCTGCTGGGCGTGCGCCCGTAAATCATCAGCAGCATGCTGCGTGCAGAGAAGCAGCCTTTCAAAAAGCCCTTTTTTCCTGCTTTTTTAACTGCAGCTGTGCCTTGCACAGCAGCTGAAGTTGAAAAAAATCAACTCTAGAAAGAGTGCAGAGAAAATCAACAACAATATTAACGGGACTGGAGGCTAAAACAAAGGAGGAATGATCGCAGGATATATCCAGTCTAACAGAGAAGGAGTAAGGATTACCTGACAGCTTTTATGGCTTTCCTCCAAAGGGTAGTCCATCATTGGAGGATTTTTAAGAGGAGATTTGACAGCCATTTGTCTGGAACAGTATAGGCCAGGATCTCCTGCTTGGAGAATTGGTCTCTCCCACCTCTATTTATGTAATTCTGTAAGACCTTCATAAACCTTTAGGGCTCAGCACATAGCTAATTTCACAAGCTAAGTAGCATCACATTTCACTATTTTACATAAATTAGTTGCAAAGGTAGGTTTCCAGGAGTTGAAAATGACTTGATAGCATTTAACCAGTAAAAACATCTTCCAAACGCTTTAGGTAGGGACAGGACTTAGACTTAGAATAACTTTATTGTCACTTTGAAGGTACACTAATCAGCATACATTAAAATGAAATTTCATTGCATACAGCTCTCAAAGAGCCACCACCTCTAATATATATAAAAATGATAAAATAAATAAACATGATAAACATGATAAAATACATAAACATGATAAAATAAATAAATACAAAGTATGCATATAGCCACATATAAAAGTGTTCTTTTGTCTCTTAATGGAAGATGGCGGTCAGATAGGCAGCATCAGTGACTAGAACCGTCAAAACAGTAGAAGCATCCATGGTTGAGCTTTAAGGGGTTAAAACCATCAAGTACTATATTTCTAGAAAGGATGGGAGGCAAGGAGAAGCACAGCAACTTCCTCTTCCAGATCACTCAGTGGGCAAAAAGGGGGTGTGCAGAGTGGATCCTGTGCTCTTCCCTGGGTCAAAGCAGCAGCTGGAAGGTGAGTTGAGGGCAGGTGGGAGGAGAGTCTGGGAGCAAGTAAGGCTGCTTGGCTTCCTCCTTGATGTGGAAGCAGAGAAGCAACTAGGCTGAAGCATATCAGCGGTTCCTGCTCCTGCTGCAGGTTCCTTCCCTCCCCAAATTTAAGTCCTCTGGTGTTGCACACTGTTAAAAGGGTGGCTGCAATTTTCTGCTGGTGGGAGGATTTAAAAAGTGTTTCAAGTGAAGGTTGATCCTTTGGGAGTGGCTTCCCTCCAGAGGTTGTGGGGGCTCTGTCACTGGAGGTTGTTAAGAAGAGATTGGACAATATTTTATCCGGAATGCTATAAGTTCTCCTGCCTGATTAGAAGATCACCAAGGCCACTTTTAATTCTCTTATTCTATATGTACCTGCAGTTCCCTCAACAATATCAGACTGCCAATAGTCACTTGTGGGGGGTTTGTTTTGTTTTATACTTCCCTGTCTTGCACACTATTTCCTATTGAATAGAATTCTTCATTGGTCAAGTGTGATTGGACACACAAGGAATTTGTCTTGGTGCAGATGCTCTCAGTGTACATAAAAGAAAAGATACATTCGTCAAGAGTCGAGAATCATCAGGTACGACACTTAATGATAGTCATAGGGTACAATAAGCAATCAAATCATACTAGGAAACAGTCAATATAAATAGTAAGGATACAAGCGAAAAAGTTACAGTCATACAGTCACAAGTGGGAGGGGATGGGTCATAAGGAGTGATGAGAAGATTAATAGTAATAGTAGTGCAGGCTTTGTAAATAGTTGGACAGTATTGAGGGAATTATTTGTTAAAGCAGAGTGATGGCATTTGGGAAAAAGCTGCCCTTGTGTCTAATTGTTCTGGTATGCAGTGCTCTATAGCAGTGGCCCCCAACCTTTTTTGTGCCACGGCCCGGTACCGGCATCACAAAATGATCCGCGGCCCGGTACCGGCATCACCACGCATGACAAGGCAAGGCGAGCCGAGTGACCGGCCAGCCAGCCGTCCCCCGCTTCTCCCCGCCACCTTCAACTCCTCCTTTGTACCTTTGTCGATGGGCTTCGCTTCGGGACAGCTGCTCGGCTCGCCTTGCCTTGGGTGCTGAAAGAATCCTCGCGCCTTAGTTTCGTTCAAAGCCCCCCCCCTTCGATGAAACTAAGGCGCGAGGATTCCTTCAGGACCCAAACGCTGCTTTCCAACTGGAAAAGCTCACCCGGAAGCACTTTCTCGTCAAACAAGATGGCGGCACCCAGCAAACCGGCGGCCCGGTAGGAAATGTTCCACGGCCCGGTACCAGTCCACGGACCGGTGGTTGGGGACCCCTGCTCTATAGCATTGTTTTGAGGGTAGAAGTTGAAACAGTTTATATAAATATTTTCATAGCCCTCTTTTTGACTTGTGCAGTATACAGGTCCTCGGTTGAAGGCAGGTTGGTAGTAACTGTTTTATTGGTGCCCCCATTCCATGAATTAACCAGGTTAAACTAAAAAAATAGCAATTGACAATGTTTTGGGATGTTCAATTGTATATCTAGTCCTTGCTTGCCATTTGTTTCATGAGATTTCAAAGTTGCAATAGAGTCACTGAAACAGTAGGCGTGAGCTTAAATGCACTACGGCGGTTGGTAGAGGACACGAAGGCCTGGAGGAACGTTGTCCATGGGGTCGCGATGGGTCGGACAAGACTCTGCAACTAACAACAACACCTGGTCCACAAATTTGTGGTTCATTTGTGTTCCTATGGTTATGAAGGTGCAGGAAAAGGAGTTGCGCCAATTCATGTGTTGCCAACCACTGCACTTTGATGATGGTTGCATCCCACACTCTTGATTCTCACTTGTGACCTTCCCAGCTAGCATCTGTAAAGCAAAAATCAGTGGGGATGCGGGCAGGAAGTTGCAAGTGCGGTCATGTGAAATTGTCTTTAACAGCCCACAGGGGTTTGCTTAAGAACTGCAGAGGAACAGATGTAAGTTGGCACTGTCATGTGACATCATGCTTCACGATCAGGCTGCTTAGTGACACAGATGCCATACTCAAATACAGTCACTAAGTGAAGACTGCTTGAATTGGGATATCACCAGAGTGGCTGTGGAAAATATATTCTGCCCTTACTTGGAGCTGATAACTTCTATGGGCAAACGGGTGCTTCAAATCTTGCAGAACCTTAGGCTTCATTTCATCAAATGAAAATAATGGTAAAATAAGGAAGGGAAAGGGGACAAGAGAAAAGTGTAGGGTCAAGGGGAAAAGAAAAAGAAAAGCATTGCCTTCTGACTCCTTTTGTTGCAGTAGAATAAGGTGCTAACATAAAACCTCAACTTTTTTTTAACCTTTATATGATATTATATACTAGCCATTTCTATAACAACAAACCTATCTAATCAAGCAAAGCTACAAATCAAGGTTTCATTTTTTTTCCACCTCAAGCACAAAGTCTAGAAGCAGTTTCCATATAAAAACTAAATTAATTGTGTTCTTTTCTTTAATCAAGGCAGTCAATTTAGCTAACTATGCTAACTCCATCAGGTTTTGCAGCCATTCATCCACTGTGGGAATGTAAATATTCTTCCATCTTTGCATAAATATTTTGATGCCATCAATACATACATACATACATACATAATCAGTGTTACATTTTTTCAAGTTCTTTATCCATTAATCCTAAAAAAAAACCTATCTGGTTTTATCTTTATATCACTTTAAGAGTCTGTATTAAGATGCCTATCCTACTCCAATATTTCTTTGCTTTGTCACATGTGCACCATAAATGATAAAAAACTCTTCTTTATATTTCCAAAATCTACTGCCTTTATATCATTCCCTAACCATGTCATACCATAAGTAATTGTGCCATCAAAATCTTAATTCATGGCCCGCTAGCTCAAGTAACCTCTTAATTTGGAGAGTTGCCCACTCTTCTTGCCAGACAAAGCAACAAGCATCTAAGTACAATTTCAAATCTGATAAACCCAATCTCCTCTTTCCTTAGCATCTTGCAATAATTTACCATATTTTTTGGTGTATAAAATGCATTCCCCGCCAAAGAATGGGTGGAAATGTCTGTGTCTTATACAGCAAATGTTGCCGAAGGCCTGCCCACCCACTGGCTCCCACTCTTCGGCTTAATTTTTGGCCTCCGCATCCCATTTTCAGCCTCTGCATGCCCCATTTTTGACCCGTTCCAATCCCCGCTGCCTGGAACGGGCTGCATGGTGTGGCCCACGGGCCGGATGCGTCACATGCTGGCCATGCCCACGCCTGGTTTAACAGAGGGGAAAAAGTCACGGTACATCACATGATGACACCATGACAACACGAGTTTGACACCCCTGGATTAGAGAAATCAACAAAAGTAACAGCATGCCTTCAAAGGTTGTGTGTCCTCCATCACTGGAGGTTTTCAAAAAGAGACTCAACAGCCACTTGCCTGAAATGATATAGGGTCTCCTGCTTTAGTGTGTGTGTGTGTGTGGGGTGTTGGACCAGAAGACTTTCAAGGTCCCTTCCGGCTCCCTTATTCTGTGTTCTATGTTACATTCATCTTAATTGCAGAGATTCTACCCAATAATTGCCATACTAAGAATTTGTAATTCAAAAAACTCAAAAAGAGAATTTCATGATTGAATGGCTACGTGAACTTGGATCTCAGTAATCTTCAGTGTGACAAATGAATCATAACTAATATAAGAGGCTGTTCTAGCACTGTGGCATGTTTTTTAGCTGTAATGTATTCTTTTTTTCCTTTTATGACATCTTATGTAACCATTTTATAAATAATTAAAGTTATACTTTTACTTGAATCTTACAGAAAAAGAGGATGCCAATAAGAGCACTCTGGACAACTGGGAATAACAAGCAACTTTGAAAAGGAAATGAAATCACGCTAGAAATCAAAATATTTTCCATTTCCTCCAGAAACCACACAATTCTTCTCCTTACCCAGTAGGTGAGAGACAAAGGAGAGAAAATTAAGAAGAGATTTTTAGCTGGAAAATGTGGAGTATGTGGAACTCAAAGACACATTTCATGAAAAGTCAAAGGAGATTATTTTTTCATTCAGAAAAAGAGGGCAGTGTCTGGAAGTCACAGGGAAAGGTCAATTGAATAGCCACATAGGGCATACAGTAATGCAAATCTTGCCCTGTAAGGAAGGGAACAATAGCCGCAGTCAAACCACTGTTAAACAAGATATCACAAATGATGGAAAAGCTCCACTGACATGCATATTGTGGGAAAAGTACAGATTTCAAATCATGGCTAATTATGCACAAAATGATTCACATTGGAGAAAATCCACACAAATACTATGAATGTGACAAAAACTTTGATCAAAACAGCTCCCTTATGCTTGATGCAAGGACCATACAGGAATGGAGCTTTAGCATGCACGTCAACTTGGTGAAAAACCAGATGATTTATACGAGGCAAAAATCACACACAGGAGACAAACACTTTGAAATTCCTGATTGTGGAAAAAGTTTTAGTCACAATTCTAGACTCATGAAACATCGGAACACACACACAAGAGTGAAATTCTTTGAATGTCCAGATTGTGGGAAAAGTTTCATTCAGAATTATGACTTGGTAAAACACCAGAGGACACACACAGGAGAGAAACCGTATCAGTGTCCTGATTGTGGAAAAAGTTTCAGTCAGAATTCCCAACTGGTGAATCACCAGAGGACTCACACAGGAGAGAAACCCTATCAGTGTCCTGATTGTGGGAAAAGTTTCAGTCAGAATTCCCACCTGGTGAGTCACCAGAGGACTCACACAGGAGAGAAACCGTATCAGTGCCCAGATTG
>NW_020769614.1:177353-198983 GCF_900518735.1 Pseudonaja textilis
AAATCCCACCTAGTGAATCACCAGAGGACTCACACAGGAGAGAAACCATATCAGTGTCCTGATTGTGGGAAAGGTTTCAGTCAGAATTCCCAACTGGTGAACCACCAGAGGACTCACACAGGAGAGAAACCATATGAGTGCCCAGATGGTGGCAAAAGTTTCAGTCAAAATTCCAACCTGGTAAACCACCAGAGGATTCATACTGGAGAAAAACCCTATGAGTGTCCTGATTGTGGGAAATGTTTCAGTCACAGTTCCAGCCTGGTCATACACCAGAGGTCTCACACAGGAGATAAGCCTTTTGAATGTCCTATTTGTGGGAAAAGTTTCAGTCGGTACTGCAGCCTGGTGAACCACCAGAGGACTCACACAGGAGAGAAACCCTTTGAATGTCTTATTTGTGGGAAAAGTTTCAGTCATAATTCCAGCCTGGTGAAACACCAAAGAATTCACAAAGGAGAGAAACCGTATCAGTGTCCTGATTGTGGGAAAAGTTTCAGTCACAGTTCCAGCCTGGTGATACACCAGAGGACTCACACAGGAGAGAAACCCTTTGAATGTCCTGATTGTTGGAAAAGTTTCAGTCACAATTCCAGCCTGGTGATACACCAAACAACTCACACAGGAGAGAAACCCTTTGAATGTCCTGATTGTGGGAAAAGTTTCAGTCATAATTCCAGCCTGGTGAAACACCAACGAATTCACAAAGGAGAGAAACTGTATCAGTGTCCTGATTGTGAAAAAAGTTTCAGTCAGAATTTCTGTCTGGTGAAACACCAAAGGATTCACACAGGAGAAAAATCCTTTGAATGTGTTGATTGTGGGAAGCGTTTTAGTCTCAATTCCAGCCTGGTGATACACCAGAGGACACACACTGGAGAGAAACCTTTTGAATGTCCTAATTGTATGAAAAGTTTCAGTCAATACTGCAGCCTGGTGATACACCAGAGGACTCACACAGGAGAGAAACCGTATCAGTGTCCTGATTGTGGGAAAAGTTTCAGTCAGAATTCTCACCTGGTGAATCACCAGAGGACTCACACAGGAGAGAAACCGTATCAGTGTCCTGACTGTGGGAAATGTTTTAGTGTGAATTCTAGTCTGGTGATTCACCAGAGAACTCACTCAGGAGAGAAACCATTTGAATGTCTTGTTTGTTATAAAAAGTTCAGTCAGAATTCCAACCTGGTGATACACCAGAGAACTCACACAGGAGAGAAACCCTTTGAATGTCCTGATTGTGGCAAACGTTTCATTAAAAATTTCCACCTCACAAGACACCAGATGACTCACACACGCGAGAAACCTTTCAAATGTCCTCTCTGTGAACAATGCTTCAAGCATAAATCATCCCTTATTATCCACAAGGAAATCCACTTGAGTCAAAAGTTGATGTGTTTAGAGAAGGCTTGAATTTCATTTCTGAACTCTCATTTGGAGTGTAGGTCAGGAATGTACTATTTGAATTCTGGCTGATGCTTTTTAGTCAAATACATCTCACCATTAGACTTGTAGGTGGATAGAAAAGAATCTTAGTTTGATAAAGTCTAACTACCTGTTTCTGATTATTAGCAGAAATTTCTGGATATTTCCTTTGCAAAAGTTGTGGAACTCCTCAAAACGGTTTCTGGGTGGTGGTTTTTGTATATTGATCATGGAATTCCAACATTTGGAATTCCAATATCCAGATTTTGAGCCCCATAATACCCCAGCCACTATAGAAGTAGTGATTGTTAAGTGAGATTCCCTGCCACTCCCTGCTCTCCCTAATGAAGCTGTTAAATAAATGTGCACGTGGTTAAATGGAACAGTAACTATCTCAGGGCTGGGGGAATCTCTTGGAGGCCTAGTCTCCCCTACCCCAACTTTGGGGTCTGTATGTAGGATTCATTCTTGAGCCATGTGGAGGACTAGTGGAAGCCGCCGCCATTTTGCCATGTCTGCCTATGTGTCAAAATGGTAGCTGCTTCTGCATCACTGTTGCATGGGAGTGGGACAAACTATTGTGTTTTGCTGCCTTAACATTTTGTAAGGAATTGTGGATGGCTGCCTCCCACAGACCTCCAAAAGGGCAGGCCATGAATCCTTGTGACGCATGATAATTGGACAAGTACCACTTGAAAAAGTATTGGGTTGCAGCTGCCATAAAAGCCAATGCAATCTTAGGTTGCATCAACAGAAATCGTATCAATGTAACCAGAAATGATATATAATCACTTTACACTGCTGCTGTACAATACAAACAACCCCATGATGCTATGATTCTATGAATTTAGAGGCCATTTGGAGAATAGGTACAGAGCAGCCTCATGAACTTTCTTCTGGCAAGGGGACTTATTTTTTTTAAAAAAATATTTTATTCAGAAAATTAATATAAACTACAAACTCCAGAAACAGATTTTTTTCAAAAACAAAACAAGGATAGACAAAACATTTTAAAAGCAAAATGTGCATTAAAAAAGATAAAAGCAGTTTACCTATATTATCCCCTCCGATAAAATATTCCTAAATATATTGGAGCAGTATCAGTTTCCTCCCCTTCTGAAGCAGTCCAAAATTTATAAGCTTATACCTCTATTTACAACTAGTTTGACGTTCCTCTATCTTACATTATACTGTACAAAGGTATTGTAATTAACAGGTGAACCAACAACAAAGTTAAACATCAAAACACTTTATTAATAAGCTACTATTCCATTTAATTTGTATAAAGTTTAGAACTGTTTATTTACCACAAATCACCACAATCATTGTCCAATCTATCAGTGATGAAATATCTATGTTTGATTCTTATTAATAAAATGTTTTCTTAAGATTTTAGTTGAGAACAATAAGACAACAGTTGTGTCTTATTTCCCCAAATCATAAAACCTCTTGGTCAATCTATTTTCCAAATGGTTTTCCAGTTAGATATGGTAAGTCCATTCTCCAGTCTTCTTAAGAAAACCCAATTCATCATGCATTGAGTCTATTAACTCCAGATCCATAAGAGCCACATCCGCTTCAGCCTTCTCCAAACCTGCGGTTTCCAAGCCATGTTGAGGGGTCTTTTAAGAAGTGACTGTGATCCCCGTGGCAGCTTCTTGGAAGAGCTCAAGCTCACAAAACCATTCATTTGTGTGCGCTCATAATCCCAAACTCCTCCATGAGTCCCAGAGGAAGGGGATCTCCCAGAGCAGAAATGTTTTTTCTCACAACAATCCTTTACATCCTTCTGGCTAATCCATCAGCTGGATACTACAACAATTCTTTCCTCCCCGTGATGTTTCCAGAAAATGACATCCACTGGAAATGGATTTATTTCCTGGGTGTAATGGGGACAGTCCTCCATCAGGGAATTATGCAGCAAGTTTCCAAATGAAATCAGAGACACTGAGGCAAAATTATAGTTTTGTATAAATGAATACATTTAACATATTTACAATAAACAAGATGGTCAGGAACACGGAAACATCCTGAGGTAAATCCAAATAGGATACAGAGCACACAGAAGAAAAAAAGCGGGAAATATGGGAAATTCCCCCTTTACACCTATAGCAACCAGTCATAGCATAGATTGCCTCATGCAGGAGCCAGCACTCTCCAACCAACTTAGAACTGCCTGTTCTTGCCCATTCTACAATGTTTCTGTTCCAGCTACTACATTTAATATCCTAACACCCCTCCAATTTATAGCTGGACAGCATTGTAACTAAATTGTTTCACAAGATCTTTGTGTTTTTGTACACTTAATAGTTTTGTCATGAGGTCAGCTAAATTATTTTCTGCTAGACAATAGATTATGTCCATTACGTTTTCCTTCCCTGCTCATCCCGAAGGCCAGATTATTTTTAATCTCCCCCCATCTCCCTCCCTGTGGGAAACCCAACCAAATGGCTCAGAGTGTTTAAGGCTGCAGAGCCCTGGTCTAGTCTAACCCAGAGAAGGATTGGGGGTTACATCATAGCAGTCTTTCAATATTTGAGGGGGCTGGAACAGAAAAAAAAGGAGTGGACCTATTGTCCAATGCCCCTCAGAGGAGCACAAAGAGTAAAAGAGGGAGGCTTATCAAAAAGGCATCCAACCTAGAATCAAGAAGAAATTTCCTTTCAGTGAGAACTATCAGTGGAAATGCTTTGCTTCTAGAAGTTGTGGGTGCTCCATCAATGGGGTTTTTGAAGAGGAGATTGGACATCCATTTGTCTGGAACAGAATAGGGTCCTCTGCTTGGGGAGTTGGTCTCTTCCAACTCTATGAAATTGCGTAAGAACTTCATAAACATTTAGGGCTCAGCACATAGCTAATCTTCACAACCTACTTTAGTGTCACATTTCACGTGGATCAGTTGCAAAGATAGGTTGCTAGGACTGGAAAAACGACCTGGTAGCATTTAATCAGTGAAAACATCTTACAGACACGTTAGAGACAGACAAGCCTGTTCTTTTGCTTCCTAGGAGCGGCAGTCATTTATCAGTGACTAGAAAGCCCTTAATGGTCGTCTGTGGTTGAGCTTAAAGGAGTTAAAACCATCGAGTACTGCATTGCTAGAAAGGATGGGAGGAGAGGAGCTGCTTCTTCCGGATCACTCCTGGGAGGAAGGTGGTGTGCGGAGTGGGTTTTCGGCTCTTCCCAGGGTCCAAGCAGCAGCTGAAAGGTGAGTTGAGGTCAGGTGGGAGGAGAGGCTGGGAGCAAGTAGGGCTGTTGGGTTTTCTACGGGATGTGGAAGCAGAGAAGCAACCAGGCTGAAGCATATCAGCTGCTGCTACGTGTTTCTTCCCTCCCCAGATTTTGAGTCCACTGGTGCTCCAAGCTTTAACAGTGGTGGCCGCGATTTTCTGCTAGTGGGAAGATTTTAAAAATCCTCCTTCAAGTTAAGATTAATTCCTTGGGAACAGCTTCCCTCCAAAAGTTGTGGGTTCTTCATCACTGAAGGGTTTAAAGAGGAGACGGGACAGCAATTAATCAGGAATGATATAAACTCTCCTGCCTGAGCAGGGATTGGACTAGAAGACCTCCAAGGTCCCTTCCAACTCGATTATTCTCTTATAGACCAGGTTTTTTTCTTGGCAGAAATATCGGACTGATCTTCCTCTGCTCTTTTCTGAGATTTTTTTTTTTTTTAATTTCCATGTCTAGCCAACAAGCATGATATTTCCTATTCGTGCCCCATCCATGTATTAACCTGGTTCAACTGTGCTTAACCTAGCACTTTGTAAAATATATATATATATGGAGGACTTTTGGGGATGTTCAGTTGTATAGGTAGCCCTCACTTACCACTTATTCCCTGAGCCTTCAAGGTTATCATGGCGCTGTAATAGCAGACGTAAAGCTTGTCCACAAATTTGTGGTCATTGTAGCACTTGGTGCAACTCCCAGCTATTGGACAGGTGGTCTCACATTTGACTCTAGAATAAAAATCATGTGAAATATTAGCACCACTTTATAAAGCCTTAGTAAGTCCATATCTGGAATACTGCATCCACTTTTGGTTAAATTACACAAAAAAATGTTGAGACTTTGGAAAAATACAAAGAAGAGGAATAAGTTGACTAAAGGAATAAGTTGATTAAAGACTAAATCCTGAAGAACAGTTGTAGGATTTGGGTTTTGCTAGTTTAGAGAAAAGAGGGACTAGAGGGGACATGATAGCAGTAGTCCAGTATTTGAGAAAGTGCCACAAAGGAGGCGGGTCAACTTATTTTCCAAAGCACCTGAAGGCAGGGCAAGACAGAATGGATGGAAACTAATCAAGGAAAGAAAGAACCTGGAATTAAGGAGAAACTTCCTAACAGTGAGGACATTAATCTGTAGAACAGCTGGCCTTCAGGCCTTGTGGGTGCTTCATCACTGGAAGTTTTGAAGAAGACACTGGACAGTCACTTGTCTAAAATGGGTTAGGATCTCCTGCTTGAGCAGAGGGATGGACTACTAGACCTCCAAGGTCCCTTCCAGGTCTATTCTGATTCTGAATACTTTAGAATAGAGGGGAATTCATAGACTACTCAATGACTGCAAAAAGGCCAGGTCCTGTGGCTTCAAAACAAGCCCAAATGATCATGTCTTCATCATTGAACTTGATGGTTGGTGTGAGATCTTTGTGTTGATAGGTTTTGTTTTGTTTTGTTTTGTTTTTATCAAACTGGCACTGTGCTTATGGCCAAACATCTGCACTTTGGTCTCATCTAAAGGACCGTGTTCCAGAAGTCTTGTGATTTGTTCAGATGCAAATTTGGAAATCTAAGTGTTTCTGTCATGTCTTTTTAGAAATCAGAGGATTTCTCCTTGCAACCTTTCCAAACGAACCATACTTGTCCAGTCTTTTTCTTAATGTACTATTATGAACTTTAACACTTAACATGTTACATGAGGCCTGTAGAGCCTGAGATGTATCTTTTCTTTTATGTACACTGAGAGCATCTGCACCAAGACAAATTCCTTGTGTGTCCAATCACACTTGGCCAATAAAGAATTCTATTATTCTATTATGCATTGCTTGAATTTTTTGTAATTGAGCACTGCGCATTCTGAACCTGGGTGAATTTGCTGGGACTTCCACTCCTGAAGATTGGTCAGTGTCTTGAATGTTTTCCACTTATGAATGTGGAACATACAATGATGGAGTTTAAATTGTTTGGAAAATGTCTTATAACCCTTCCCAGATTAATTGGTAGCAACAATTGCTTCTCTAAGATCCCCACCGATGATCCACAAAAACATACTGAGACACAGTGGAGACCTAGAAGATGAACAGACCTATGGAACAGCTGTCCTGCCCTACATGAGAGGCACTACAGACAAAATCAGTAAGATACTACACAGGCATCACATCAAGACTGCCTTCAAAAGAGACAGAAAAAAGCACCCATCCTAAGAAACCCCAAAGATAACAGTGACCTGGAAAGCCAAGGCATATATGAAGTCCCCTGCGCATCATGCCCTGCCACATACATTGGACAGACCAGAAGAAGAATAAGTACCCGCCTGGATTAACACAAAAATGCAGTAAAAAAGCTGGAACACACTTCCTCACTAGTCCAACACATGAAAACCACAGGTCATAGCATCGACTTCAATGGCACCAAAACCCTAGCCACTATAGAAAACCCCAGCTACAGAATTATCAGAGAAACCATAGAGGCTCTTGCAAGAGCCGAAGACAGAAGCCTGAAGATGATGAATGAGACTTCATCGAAACGTTGCCTAGATACTTCGAATCTTACGCGGGAGAAAACCCGAACAACCAAAGATCCACATACAAATACCTGCGAGAACCTCAGAAAACATATATATATATATGTGTGTGTGTGTGTGTGTGTGTGTGTGTGTGTGTGTGTGTGTGTGTGTGTGTTTTCTTAAGTTTTCGCAGGTACTTACATGTATGGTATTGAGCTTTGTCCAGGTATTTTCCCACGGAAAATACTGGACAAAGCTGAATACTATTTTATTATTTCTTCATATAACTGTATTTATGTCATTAGTGTTGTGCAACTAGAACAATCTTGAATTAAATACACTGAAAACTGTAGAATTGATGGTAGGCTCCTATAACTCTCCTATACAACCACCTCTTACAATACTAGGAAACACAGTAACAACAGTAGAGACCTTCAAGTTTCTAGGTTCTATCATATCTCAAAACTTAAAATGGACACCTAACATCAGACATCATAAAAAAGCACAACAAAGCACAACATCATAAAAAAGCACAACAAAGAAAGTCCTTTCTGCACCAACTCAGAAAGCTCCAACTGCCCAAGGAACTTGCTGATTCATTTCTACAGAGGAATCATTGAGTCTGTCATCTGCACCTCTCTAACCGTCTGGTTTGGCTATGCAACCAAACAAGATAGACACAGACTTCAACGGATAATTAGAACTGCAGAAAAAACAATTGCTGTCAACTTGCCTTCCATTGAGGACCTGTATACTGCACAAGTAAAAAAGAGGGCTGTGAAAATATGTCCAGACCCCCTCACATCCTGGAAATAAATTGTTTCAACTTCTACCCTCAAACGATGCTATAGGGCACTGCACACCAGAACATCTAGACACAAGGACAGTTTTCCCCCGAATGCCATCACTCTGCTAAACAACTAATTCCTACAATACTATCAAATTATTTACTAAGGCTGTATTACTATTCTTCTTCTCATCCTTCCTGGTATCTTTTCCCACTTATAACTGTACCGTGTTGCTTGTATCTTTACAATTTAAATTGTTTTATTTGTTTTGGGAAGCCGGCTGCTGCCAGAGCGTTTTGCAGCGGCTCCTTTGGGTTTCATTTTATTATATCAACTTTTAGTATTCCCATTGGATCCTTTTTATTTATTTAAATTTTTTTTGGAAGATAACAGCAGAGACCACACCACAGACAAAAGTTTTTGTTTTGCTGGGGACTAATAAGGCATGGGAAAAGGAAGATCTCTCCCATCATGGAAGACTGCAAAACAACCAAGAATTGAGAAGCACCTTGTTGGCAAGAGATAGATAGATAGAGAGAGAGAGAGAGAGAGAGAGAGAGAGAGAGAGAGAGAGAGAGATATGAAGCGCCATGGCACCAGCCCAGGATTTCTCCCACCAGTGAAGACTGCAAAACAACCAAGAATTGAGGAGCGCTTTGCTGGCAAGAGTTCTGTAAATAAAACTAACCCGCCTCCATTTCCATCAATCTTGAGAAGTTAGAATGGGACCTGCAAAGAGATCTGACAAAACAACAGATACCAGACTTTCCTGATCTACTGGGGGAGGAGCAAAATAACAGTCAGATTTTTTCACAAACAACTAGGCCAGCTACAGCTGATATGGATATAGACTAAAAAGGTTAAAAACAAACTAACTCAGAGTCAGGGGAGGTTACCATGGGAGAATACAACAGAGTTTATGGCAAAGCAATGTCTTCTCACACCGCAAACGGTTGTCACAATATTTGAACAACTAATAACCATCCAACATGATGTAGAGACACTAAGAAAAGATATCTCTGCAAGCACAGCATTGGGCTACAGACACTGTGAAAATAATCCCAAAACACAGAGATTGTGAACAATATGAACGAGCTTTATTATAAAGCTTTTGCAAAAGGGAATTCTGCTCATAGCAGAAGACGTTTTCCCCAGAAAGGCTGGGGTTTATATACAAGTTCAAATATACAGTGTCTGCCCCTTTCCTGGGTTCACAATCTATCCAACTACGCATCTTCCTACGCCACACCCAAATTAACACCTGTTTCCTTTTCTTTAGAAACTATCCTTATTCTCATGGCTTCTTCCTGTTATGTTGTTCTCATGGCTTCCAAGCACAATGGATCATTAACGGGTTTCCGGTCAGGTCAGAATGACCCTTTGCAAAGCTCTAATTGGAGCCTTAGGATCTTGAAGATATACAACTGTTTAGGTATCATACTCTCCATATAAACGGAAGGTCTCCAGACAAAGATAAGCTTCTGTTGAGTACTTCTAAATTCAATATATTGGCAAAAATAGTCCTTCCTCCAAAATTTGAAATCCCATATAGGAAGGTAAATAAGTATCATTTAATTCAACACATTGATTATACCAAGCTTCCAGTCTTCGTAACACATCCCTATGTAAATTCATCACATTTGCGATTACACTTTGGATATCTATCCAAAGGTAATCCATCATCATCTCAGATGTGGATTCAGTTAGTGTCAGTGGTGTCTGCACTTGATAATATTCACTGTCGGGTTCAGTATGGAAACATAGCTGCTGCCATGTCATTGGATAACTGGGCAATACAACAAAAGCCTCCATCCTTACCCTACACAAGGTACGAACCACTATCACTATCAACTTCATATTGCAATGTTATAAATGGACTAGGCCCCCTCCCACCTTACCTCTGTAGTTACATGTCAAAACTTACAACTGGTCGTTGGGGACTTACATCCACTTTTTCTTCTTCCATCTTGTACCACAGCCATCATATACACCAGTCTACTATCTTTTTCTCAATTAAATTGACAACACAATATAAAAATTTATTACTCCGAGCCAAATAAGCAACCCAATCTCCCAATGCTCCATAAACTAAGCATATATGTAACATTAAATTGCAAGTTAAAAAGGATTTTATGTGCCTTGCTTCACTGTCCATTTAGAGGATCGTTAGTCCAAACTGCTGTTTCAGTGGTCAGCAGGATTCAGCAAAACCTGTCCCACACTTGGCTATTTGCTCGGCTTTTTATCCAATCATCAGGTTGGAACTTATGGACAGCAAATTTGGGAGGTAATCTCTATAGACAGCAAATTGAGCTAGCAGTCCTTTTTTTTCCTGATGTGAGACAGAGAAAAGGAAAACCCAAGTATACAGTTCTTTACAAAAAATATCTTTAGTGCCATGTTATGGAATTTCCAGGCATGATATCCCAAACAACACTTCTTCTTCTTCTTCTTTTTCTTCAGCGTTTGTCTCGCGCTCGGGCGAGGTCCGCTAATGTCCTTGAGTACTGCTTCCACACCTCTCTGTCTGCCACGTGTGTCGGGTCTGCCTTCGCGATCTCTAGATCGGCCTTGATCGTGTCCATCCAGCGTTGTTTAGGTCTACCACGCGGTCTCGCTCCTCCGACAGTCACCTTCATTACAGATTTGATGATGGATTCTTCCTTGGCGCGGCTCACGTGGCCGAACCATCGTAGCCGGGACTGCCTCATGACCGTGGAGGATGGGCACGACGTTGAACCGTCTACGCACTTCTTCGTTCCTGACGCGATCGAGTAGGGTGAGGCCTACCGACCATCGGAGCATTCGCATCTCCATTATCTGGAGTCTGCTTTCGACTTCTTTGGTCGTCGGCCAGCACTCTGCGCCGTATATGGCCACGGGGCGCACCACAGAGTTATAGATTTTCGCCTTCAGGCGCATCGGCATCTTCTTGTCACAGAGGACGCCCGTGACGGACTTCCATTTGCCCCACGCTGCATTGATCCTGGCTGCCACCTCAGTTTGTAGTAGGCCTTCTTCCCCAAGAGTAGTTCCCAGGTACTTGAAGGTGGAGGCGCGCGGTAGCTCCTGCCCGTTCACGTGGATGGAGCCTGTCATTTCATTGTCAGTGGTCAGGTATTCGGACTTCTTTAGGTTCAGCCGGAGCCCGAACTGCTCGAGGCGGTCGTGCCACTGTTGGACTCGGTGCTCTAGTTCAGCCTTGCACAGGTTGGCCAGGAACACATCATCGGCGTAGAGCAGCGTCCATGGGGCGGGCGTGTACAGGTCGTGTGTAATTGTGTCCATCACCAGAATGAACAGCAGTGGTGAGAGAGCAGAGCCCTGGTGTACGCCGACGGTAATATTAAACTCCTCTGATATCCCAGCTGCCGCTTTTGCACGGCTTTTGTGACATCTGTATAGGAGTTGGACCCATTGTACGAGCAGCTCAGGCACGCCGTGGTCTCGCAGTGCGTACCAGATGAGATCGTGCGGGACTCGGTCGAAGGCCTTTTCCAAGTCTAGGAAGGCGGTGTGGAGCGGGATTTTCTTCTCTCTGTGAGCCTCCATCAGCATCCGCACACCGAAGATGGCATCGGTGGTGCCGCAGTTCTTGATGAATCCAGCCTGGTTGACGCTGATGTCGACGGTGTCCCGAATGCGCTTATCAAGGACGCGTTCAAAGATCTTCATAGTGTGTGACAGTAACCTGACCGGTCTGTAGTTGGAGCAGTCCGCTGGGCTGCCCTTTCCCTTCCAGATCGGAACAGTGGTGCTGCGGTACCAGTCGTGTGGCACTTTTCCCGTGGAGACGATGTTGTTGAACAGCTCGCACAGCCACAATGCCGAGCCCGGTAGTGCCTTTTTCCAGAAGTCGGCAGGGATGTCGTCTGGTCCTGTTGCCTTACCGTTTTTCATGGCCTTGATGGCGTCGGCGACCTCGCTGGCATAAATGCCTGAGACTGGGCCTTCAACTGGGTCACCTCGCGGGGTTCGTGGGTGTGGGAACTCCTCGGTGGAGATCTTCTCGAAGTATTGCCGCCACCTCTCCGCAGCGTCTCTGGGGTTGACGATCAAATTTCCCCTTTCGTCGTTGATCCCCTGAAACTGGTCAATGTCCAGGGTCTTCCTGTGTCTGCTTTTGGCTAGGCGGTAGATCTCATTCTCGCCTTCTCGCGTGTTCAGCTTCTCGTAGATGTCATCGTAGTGGGAGCTTCTGGCTGTCGCTACTGCTTTCTTGGCTGCCTTTTTGGCCGCCTTGTATTCGCAGAGCTTCTCGCTGGTCTTGTCCTGAAGAAAGGCCTTGTAGAGCCGTTTCTTCAGGTGTACGGCATCTTGTACTTCCGGTGTCCAGAGCCATGTATCTCGTTCGATGCGTCTCCGTCCTGGCTTGGTGCAACCAAGCTGTTGGCAGCCGGCAGTGTGAACAGTGATCTTCAGCATGGACCACGCTTCCTGTGGCCCGTCGACCATCTGCGGGAACTGCTCCGGTTTGATGAGGGGTCCCGCCATCTTCTTCTGGTTCCACCACTTGATTCGTGGCTGGTCTGCATTTCTTTTGTCAATCCTGGTCTTGGGCTTGCTGATCCTGATCTTCGCCATCAGCGGCCTGTGCTGACTGCTCGATTCGTACGGGTACGCCTTGGCGTTGAGCACGTTTTTAGCGGCTCTTCGTCGTACGATGATGTAGTCGATCTGTGTGTGGTGGCTCCCGTTTCTGCTATGGTAGGTGAGGAGTTGAGATTCTCGCCTAATGAAGCAGGTATTCGTGATGGTCATATCATGGGAGTCGGCAAAGTCCAGGATCCTCTGGCCATTCTCATTCGTATCGCCTGTGCCGTGCCCACCGTGGCACTGGTGTCCGTTTTTGTCCCGCCCTACATGACCATTCAGGTCGCCCGAGATGATGATGTCGTCTTCGTGTGGGATCTGCCTGAGTTGGATGTCGAGCAGTTCCCAGAAGGTATCCTTCTCCTCCTCGTGACATCCGGTCTGAGGGGCGTAGGCGGACAAGATGTGTAGGTGCTGCCTCTCGGTCGCTACGACGATTATCATCAGTCGTTCTGTGAGGCGCTTAACTTCTGCGACGGAACTTTGCCAGCTTGGACTGACAACCACAGCTACACCGCCGCGGTTTTCCTTACAGCTGGTGTATATGATCTTGTAGCCGTCTATAGTCGTAGCCTTGTTGCCCTTCCAGCGAGTTTCCTGGAGGCAGCAGATGTCCAGCTTCCTGTCCCGCATGGCCCTGACGATCTCGGTCGAGCGTCCAGTCAGCGAATCCACGTTCCAGGTGGCCACCTTGAGCGTCTGGCAGTCCTCTGTTCCCCGCTTGCGTTTTTTCACACGGCCGTGCTTTCCGCGTGGACCATTTCGTTGATTTTTGGCGCAGGCCAATGGTCTCCTGCGCCCGTCGGTTCCCCCGAACGCGGTAGCATTGGACGTGTGTTTTGTAGTGGACGTTTCCATCATGTTGATGCGGCATTTGAGTACTCCAGCCGGCCTGTCGCGTGGGCCTGTCGTCGGAGGGTCTGCTCTCAGTTACGGTCAGCGTTTGACGGCTTCGCGCATCCAGGGGACACCACTTGGAGGTGGCAGACCGCTCGTCCCCCTATCCCAAACAACACTTCATATGGTGAAATACGCACATCTTTTCTAAGGATAAGGGCAATCGTTTCGTCCAGAGAATATTAACCTTTTTACTGATTCTTTTAAAGGTTGTTGCTTTCTCTCCACGCAACCACTCACTCTATATCTATTGTGGTATTGCCAATTCATCCCAATTGCTCCATTTTATTTTGCACCATCTGGACAGAGAAATGTGTGCCTCTATCATTGTCAATCGATTCAACCAATCCATCTCTAGGTATTATATTATTAATAGAGTCATTGGAGCACCTGCTCTTGCACACAGAAACGCTATGATCCATTCATTCAAATGATCTACTATTACCAGCAAACACTTCAATGTGCCACTGCTGGCATTTCAGTATAATCTATTTGTATTCTCTGGAATGGTCAAATGACCAAATCCCTTCCTTCTATTATCTGTTTCCGTAGAACTCTTTTCTTTATTTGTATACAATGTATAAATTCTCCCTGTTTGCATGGCTATCATTTACATGTCCCTACAAATATATTCTTTTCATATAATCTATTAATGCTAGTTCCCAAATAAGTTCACTCATGTATTCTCTCTACTACATTCTTCATAATAGATATATTTTACTCTTAATATTCCATTCATTCATCCATTTCCCGAACCACCTCCTTATTCTTCAATAGGGGCTGTCTAACTATCCCCTCAATCCTTTCTGGATTTATCTTCTTATTTCCATGACTAATCAAATGTCCTAGATACTTGGCCTCAGATTCCACATATTGCAATTTCTTTTTTGAAACTCTCAGGCTCTGTTGTTCTAAGAAATTCAACAACTCGTGCCTTTTTTCAACATCATAACCGCTTCTATGAAATCTACTTGTTTTCAGATCATTCAAATGGAAGTTTTCCTGCTTCCAAAACTTCATCAATGTCTCCATTAACCAATGCATTCCTTTTTCCTGTTCTCCACTCGGGACAACGTATCAATAAACAAATTAACTCCTCTCTCTATAGGGCTATCTTCCAAGCCCTTCCACACTTTAGTATGTAACTCCACACAACTTGTGCTCTGACAGATACTTCGCTGGATCTAAATTCCTATCTACTAAGAGAACCCAGTTCTCTTGGAGTAATTACATCATAACAATCATTAGTGAGCCACCACTTGAATGCACAAAGATCGACCACACACATCACTGGATCCATCAATTTTTACAAAAATGCTACCCTGTTCCGTCTTCCCAGTCTATGTTTTAACTAGCAATCCTTGGGCCATGCCATCCTCCACTCCTCACACAGGAGAACTTTAACTTTCTCTGTATCATCAACAAATACTGTAATATCCTCACTTAAGGGGAATCACATATCCACATACACAGTACATTTTACCACTGCCACCCTGGCTTCTAAACTATTGCCTTAAGCTTCAGGGGACTGCAAAGCTTCTAATTTAAGGCATATTATGCACAAGTCCAACTCAAAATACTTTCTAGCTAGCCAGACCAAAAGTCCAGCTCTTCCTTGAGAAGCAATCCGTTCCCCAAGGAAATATCCACTAAGCCAGGGGTCCCCAACCACCAGGCCCCGGACCTGTACCGGACCGTGGAACATTTTCTACCGGGCCGTCAGTTTGCTGGGCGCCGCCATCTTGTTTTGATGAGAAAGTGCTTCCGGTGAGCTTTTCCGGATGGAAAGCAGCGTGTGGGTCCTGAAGGAATCCTCGCGCCTTAGTTTCATCGAAGGGGGGGCTTTGAACAAAACTAAGGCGCGAGGATTCTTTCAGCACCCAAGGCAAGGCAAGACGAGCGACCGTCCCAAAGCCGTCCCAAAGCCCATTGACAAAGGTACAAAGTAGGAGTTGAAGGTGGGAGGGAGAAGTGGGGGACGGCTGGCTGGCCGGTCGCTCGGCTCGCCTTGCCATGCGTGCTGATGCCGGTACTGGGCTGCGGATTATTTTGTGATGCCGGTACTGGGCCGTGGCACAAAAAAGGTTGGGGGCCACTGCACTAAGCCACCAGCTATCTTTTGCCTTTCCACTTCTGGGCTAAAATTGTCAAAAGCCTTCCCTTAGCCGGGTAATACTAGTCTCAAAATAGCGTAAATATTTATCCCTCTGGCTACATATTGTAGTTCCTAATTCCTCTCTCTTTTCTTTTTTATAAACAAACAATATTCCATAGGATGTATTCAAAATGCACACACATGAAAACATAAAAGGTGTAAAAAAAACAACCCTTCAGAAATAAAGCAACGATCCAATTCAGGTATTTTGGGTCATTGCTCTGAAATATATCTTAACAGAATACTTTTCCATTTCTTCCTCTCTATCTCTAACTTTATTAAATCACACATATTTCCCATAAATATCCCTCCCACCATGGGGTATTTATCACAACATTTGCTTTAACAACAACATTGAAACCTCGCCACTTTTCAGCACAAAGGTCTCAGGAACACCTTTCTTTATGAGCCTCAGGGCTCACTCACATTTGTACAGCACTCAGACTTTTCTTTTGAAACAATATCGCATACATAAAATTCCATTTTTTTCTATTTAAAACAATCATTATAATTATTTCAGGGAACTTTTCACAAGCCAATTGTGAATTGGCTCAATTTCTTAAACAACAATTTGTGTACTATGATCACATCCTCCCAGAAGATTTTGGGAAATAATCACACATAGACACTTTCATGCAAACATACCATTATGAGCATCTATAGCTCATTCTTCAGGCAGTGAGAAAGGGAATGGCTTTAGTCAAAATGTGATTTTGGGCCCTAACCACTACCCGTTTTCCACAGCTCTAAATTCAAACCAATAACATCTCACTATCATTTCAATCTCATTCACTTCACACCATTGTTATTAGATATACATCTAGAAATGTTTAACAGAGATTGCAACACATTAAACAAAGGCAAAATATCTATGTCTTCCCATTTAGACAGGCCTCTTACTACCTGCTAAACCCCGGGTGGGAAAAACAATAAACATTCTTTTTAGGACTGATAAATCCTCAAGATTTATCCCAAGATATCATTGCAGTTTCTTTCTTCCTTTCACACATAACAGCAGTAATTAACCTCACTTTCTTTTTAAATTCAAATAATTTATTCAAAGGAAATTCAAATAATTGATATATTAACCTCACTTTCTAATTGTTTTTGTGAACATTTCATGTTTACTCAAAGTCATACCCAGTATTCTTAATTTTCATTAATCACTGGAGTTTTACTACCTGTCTCTAAACATTGTCACTTCCTTCTATAAATATAATAATCTCCCCAGAGGGGAAGAGGGGGAACTAGAAGAAATCTCTTTTTCAGGATCCTTAACAAACATTTCGTTTTGGGGGCCCATATTCCACCCAAGACTTTTATTCCTTCCTTTAACTGTTTCCTTTAATAGAAACCACTCTACACTTCCAAAAGGAAGGAAGACTCAGTCATGCGTACATCACCGTCAATTGTTCAAGGAGGAACAGACCACCCAGTGAGACTTAACTAAGTACCCCTTATGTACTAGTATTCATCCGTCCCGACATATTCACAATATGCACTACATCGATGCATGAAAAAGCCATATCCAGCCCCATAGTTGTTTCAGAATCCATCCTTCAGCAGTTGCGTCAGAATCCCTCTTGCAGCTCACAGCTCTGCTGAGTCATTCTAAAGCAGCCTTCAACACCATCGGCTAGCACACAAACAGCAATACAGATCCGGTGTCAGCAGAGCTAAGGTGATATTCACCATTGCCAGCTGACTTGCTGCGAAGTGTGTTTGGAGTTGACGGGCTCCGAAGGGAACTCAGAGCCTGACACCAGCCATTACTGTCTGTCTTCCACCATGATCTGCTTATGTGAGTGAGGTTCTGCAAGCCCCGGTCTCCTATATGCTACTGCTGCTGCTGCTAGCACCAGTTGAGTCCCAACTTCTTGGCCAGCCTAGGCTGCCTACTGCTGTCACTGCCCTTGCCGCCACAAGCTACGGTTGAATCCCTACTCCTGGGCTAGCCTCGGCCGCTACCGCCATGCCACTGCCACCCTTGGCGCACGGTAGCTTCCCCCTGTCCCTGTCTGCATTGCTTTGCCGCGGGGGCCACCCATGCGTCTCTCGCAGCCTAGCGAGGTTCCCGCCATCCAGCTTGCTTAGCCGCAGGGACCATTCATGCGGTTCTCGTGGCCTAGCAAGGTTCCCGCCACCCCACTTGCCTAGTTTGCTTAGCCACAGGAGCTGCCCATGCAGCTTTCGCGGCCTAGCAAGTTTCGCCCCCCACAACTGTCCCCAGCCTCTAGCTTACCTGGCTCACTGGTGGCAGAGAGGAAGTCAAGCAGGGCTGACCTATCACCGCTCGGGTCCCCACAAGCCTGCATCTCGCTTCCCGCCTGGATTCTCCTCAGCTGCTTGGCCTTGCTTCCTAGGGGCAGGGGGAGGGGGCGACCAGCGAGCACAATGCTATGGTGCCCAGGCCTGCATCACCCTTTAACCTGCCGCCCCTTCCCTCTGCCGCCCGCTGGCCTGTGCACTTCGGCTGAATGCAGGCCGCATTCTGTAAGAATGGTGCAAGTCAAGCCTCGTGAGAGCAGATCTTCGTTGGCGGCCTGCACTCGGCTAAAACGCTCGGCCAGGTGAGGGAGGGGTGGCAGGCAGAGGGGCAATGCAGGTAGATGCGTGCTGCACCCCCCCAGGCAGCTGCAAGCCCCAGCAGCTGTGGAGGATCCGAGGAGCATCAGGGGACGAGATGCAGGCTGGCGGAGAGCTAAGTGGCGACGGCTCAGCCCTGGCTGGCTCACTTTTTCCTCTGGCATCAACCACGGGACAAAGGTAAGTTTGCACTTTGCAGGCAGTTAAGATGCCTGAGGGAGGGGAGCTTGAGGGAGGGGAGGAAGTCCCACCCCCAGCCCCTTTGTTGGACCTGGAAGCCTTGCCTGCTGGGCAATGTGGAACCGGGTTCGTATGGATAATCTCACCTAGTCCCTGGGACTCTAGGAGCCTGGCCAGGAAGAACGTAAATTAATAAGCAATGTTGGAAGAGTGTGTGTGTGTGTGTGTGTTTCAGGTGGGTCTTCAAGCTTTAGAAGGGGAGAAGGAAGGAGGAAGGGAAAGGACAGAAACAGAAAGAGGGAAAGAGGGGGAAGAAAAGGAAACAAAAGGGAAAGAAAGAAAAAGGGAGAGAGAAAGGAAATGAAAGGAAGAAAGGGGATGGAAGGAAGGGACAGAAAGAGAGAAAAGAAAAGAAAAGAAAGAAAGGAAAGAAAGAAAGAATTATGGCTGTCAATTTGTGCCAATTTTTGGAGATAGAACAATCTTTGGGAAATGAAATTTACACACACACTTATTGGCTCTCCACTCATATAAACCAGGGGATGACCCTAACTGTTTGACAACATGTATTTTCTTAACAGGGATGTTATTATCCACTATTAACGTACTATAATTTGTCAGTACTATTGTTTATAAATTGTAAATAGTGATGTCTATTGCTGTCTAAGACTGTAATAAAGTAATATTTTTTTTCTTTATTTGTTTCCTAGTATGATTTGGTTGCTTATTAGTAACCTATGACTACCACTAAGTGTTGTATCTTATGATGCTTGATGAATCTATTTTATTTTTTCTTTATGTACACTGAGAGCATATGCACCAAAGACAACTTCCCTGTGTATCAAATCACACTTGGCCAATAAAGAATTCTATCTGTCTGTCTAATTGATGATAACCCTTGGCAGGGCTGAGAATTGGTGAATGACCTGAGTCAACAAGTGAATTTAATGATTGAATGGATATTTAAACTGGAACTCGGTAGTAAATATCACAATTAATGTAAGAGATTATTCTAGCATTGTGGCATGTTTGCTTTTTCATTGTAATATACACTTTTTTCACATCTTCTGCAACCCTTTTATAAACAATAAAAGCTACATTTTCATTTGAATCTTACAGACAAAGATGATGCCAGAAGACCACACTGGACAACTGAGAATAACAAGCAATATTGAAAAGCAAAGCAGATTGAGACAGAAATAAAAATATCCTCCATTTCCTTCAGAAAAACTACACAATTCTTCTCCTTCCACAGCAGTTGAGAGACAAAGGAAAGAAGATCAATGAGAGATTTTGAGCTGGAAAAAGTAGAGTATGTGGAACTCAAGGATACAGTACACAAAAAAGGCAAGGGAGATTATTTTTCCATTCAGAAAAAGTGGAAAATATCTGGAAGTAGGTGGGGAGGAAAAGGTTAATTGGATGGGAACATAGGGAAGACAGCAATACAGGTGTTGCCCTGCGAGGGAGAAAAGGGCTTAAATCAAAGCATCACTAAACAAGGGATCACATATATTTTTGACCTTTTCAAGAATATCAGTGGTAAAAAAGCTCAATAGTTGTGCCTATTACGGAGAAAGCAGACGTCAAATTGCAAGTGATTAAGAAGGGAAGAATCCACTCTGGAGAAAAGCACATACAAATTATCTGAATGTGGCAAAAGGTTTTGTTAGAACAGATCCTTTTTCGTTCGTGGAAGAACCCACCCAGAAGAGATGCCCTACAAGTGCTTCCAATGTGGTAAATCCTTTAAGAAAAATGGCAACTTGGTGATACATCTGAGGACTCACAGCAGCGAGAAGCCGTATGACTGTCCAGATTGTGGGAAACATTTCATTGGATATTTCCACTTTGTGAGACACCTGAGGACTCACACAGGAGAGAAACCTTTTGAATGTCATGATTGTGGGAAAAGTTTCAGTTACAATTCCGAACTGGTAAGACATCAGATAACTCACACGGGAGAGAAACCCTTTGAATGTCCTCTTTGTGGGAAAAGTTTCAGTCAGAATTCTGACCTGGTGAAGCACCAAAGGACTCACACAGGAGAGAAACCCTTTGAATGTCGTCTTTGTGGGAAAAGTTTCAGTCAGAATTCCAGTCTGCTGAATCATCAGAGGACTCACACAGGAGAGAAACCTTTTGAATGTCCCGTTTGTGGGAAAAGTTTCAGTCGGAATTATCTCCTAGTGATTCATCAGAGTACTCACACAGGAGAAAAACCCTTTGAATGTCCTCTTTGTGGAAAAAGTTTCAGACAGAATTATGACTTGGTAATACACCAGAGGACTCACACAGGGGACAAACCATTTGAATGTACTGTTTGTAGAAAAAGTTTCAGTCAGAATTCTCACCTGGCAGAACACCAGAGGACTCACACAGGAGAGAAACCCTTCGAATGTCCTGTTTGTGGGAAAGGTTTCAGCCAGAATTCCAACCTGGTAACACATCAGAGGACTCACACAGGAGAAAAACCCTTTGAATGTTCTATTTGTGGGAAAAGTTTCAGTCAGAATTCTGACCTGCTAAAACACCAGAGGACTCATCTAGGAGAGAAACCCTTTAAGTACCCTGATTGTGCGGAAAGTTTCAGTGATAATTCTTACCTGGCAAAACACCAGAGGACTCAAATAGGAAAGAAACCCTTTGAATGTCCTGTTTGTGGGAAATGTTTCAGTCAGAATTCTCACCTGGAAAAACACCACAGGACTCACACAGGAGAGAAACCTTTTGAATGTCCTCTTTGTGGAAAAAATTTCAGGCAGAATTCTCATCTAGTGAGCCATCAGAGGACTCACACAAGAGAAAAACCCTTTGAATGTCCTGTTTGTGGGAAAAGTTTCAGTCAGAATTCTTACCTGGTAAAACACCGGAGGACTCATACAGGAGAGAAACCGTTTGAATGTCCTGATTGTGGGAAAAGTTTCAGGCAAAATTCTCACGTAGTGAGCCATCAGAGGACTCACACAACAGAAAAACCCTTTGAATGTCCTCTTTGTGGGAAAAGTTTCAGTCAGAATTCTTACCTGGTGAACCACCAGAGGACTCATACAGGAGAGAAACCCTTTGAATGTCCTGATTGTGAGAAAAGTTTCAGTCACAATTCCAGCCTGGTAAAACACCAGAGGACTCACACAGGAGAGAAACCCTTTGAATGTTCTGTTTGCGGGAAACGTTTCAGTCAGAATTCCAACCTGATGAAACACCAGAGGACTCACACAGGAGAGAAACCCTTTGAATGTCCTGTTTGTGGGAAAAGTTTCAGTCAGAATTCCA
>NW_020769614.1:198993-210718 GCF_900518735.1 Pseudonaja textilis
ACCCTTTGAATGTCCTGTTTGTGGGAAAAGTTTCAGTCAGAATTCCAGCCTGGTGAGCCATCAGAGGACTCACAAAGGAGCAAAACCCTTTTAATATTCTGATTATGGAACAGTTTCAGTCGGAATTCCTGACTACTGAATCATCAGAAGATTGACCCAGGAGAGAAACCCTTTGCATGTGTGGAATATGGGAAAGTTTCAATGGGAATTCTGACCTTGTGAAACACCAGAGGACTCACACAGGAGAGAAACCTTTTGAGCAACCTGATTGTATATTTCAGTCAGAATTTAAACCTGGCGATATACTGGAGGACTCATAGAGACTAATCTGTCTGTGGATGATGCTACTGGCATAAATAGTTCCTTATTGCCCACATGGAAATCCAACTAAGGGAAAAGTTGATGAGTTTATAGAAGGCTTTAATTTCATTTCTCATCTCTCATTAGGAATGTAGGTAAAAGCATACCTCAGAATTAGACTTGTAAGTGCAGAAAAAAGGAAAAGGGAAAAGGGCTAACTACCAGTTTCTCGTTATCAGCAGCAATTTAATTTTTGCAGAAGTAGTGGAATTCCTGAAAAAGTCTTTTGCGTGGTATCTTTTGTATATTGGTTATGGAATTCCCACACAGGGAATTTCCGTCTTCTCCCTTGGTGTCCTCCATATTTTGAGCCCCAGAATTCCCCAGCCACCATAGAAGTAGTCCTCTACATACAACTTAATGTATGCAGTGGTTAAGTGAGATTGCTTAACTACCTGTCCCCATCCCCTTCTCTCCCTGAGGAAGCTGTTAAACAAATGTCCAAGTCCTTAAGCAGAACAGTGACTACCTCAGGGTTGTGGGAATCTCTTGGAGGCTTAGCCTCCATTACCCGACCCTTTGGGTCCCCACAGGCATTTTCCTATTCCCACTCGGTCCCTGCAATTGTTAGGCCTGACTCCCATCCCACCAGGCATCACAGCCTCCTCCTTCTCCATACCTTTTGAAGATCTCTGAACCTCATGTTGGTGAAGGAAGGCAAGACACACATTTGTGGGCTTCATGACTGTGTCATGGAAGCAGCCGTTATTTTGAATGTGCTTGGGATTCATGCCTGGGTCATGTGTCGGGCTTGTCGAAGCAGCTTCTATTTTCTCATGCCTGCCTCTGTCAAAATGTTGGCTGCTTCTGGGTCATTGTCACTGGGACAAAGTATTCTGCTTTGCTCCCTTAATACTTTGTAGACTGTCTTAAGGAATTGTGGGTGCACTGAAAATGATGGCTGCCTCTGGGAAATCTCCAAAAGGATAGGCTAAGTATCCCCAGGCCATATGATAAGTACCACTTTTGTCAATATTGTGCTGTATAGCGCTGCCACTGCCGAAAAAATCCAATGCTTTTGCATAGTGCCAAGACAAGAAGCAGTGATAGAGTTGCTTTACACTGTACTGGTGACAGCAGACCTAAAATAGTGTGTTCAGTCCTGGTCACCATGATACAACAACCCCATGTGTCTATGATTCTATGAATTTAGAGGCAGTTTAGAAAATAGGTCCACAGCAGCTCCCTGAACGTGCTTGTAGTAAATGAATTTTTTTTTTAAAGGTTATTTTATTCAAAATATTAATAGACAGTACAAACTCCAAAAACAAAGAATAGAAAAAAAACATAAAAAGAAAAAATGTACATTACAAAAGAGAAAAACAGATTTACTTTTATTATCCCCCCCACTAGAATATTCATTAGAATATTGGCGCAATATTAGTTTCCTCCCCTTCTGAAGCAGGTCCAAAATTTATAAAATTCTACCTGTATTTACAACCAATTCGACATTCATCTATGATCTATAAAGGCATTGTAATTAACAGGTGATCCAACAAAGTTAAACATCAAAACACTTTGTTAGCAATCTACTATTCCGTTTAATTTGTATAAAGTTTAGAATGGTTTCTTATTTACCATAAATTACCAGAATCATTGTCTCTGATTTGTCTGGGATGAAATATCTTTGTTTGATTCCTATTAATAAAACTTCTTAAGATTCTAGTTCAGAGCAATTAAGAGAACAGTTGTGTCTTATTTCCCCAAATCATAAAACCTCGTGGTTGATCCATTTTCCAAATTGTTTTCCAGTTAGATATGGTTAGCTCCATTCTCCAGTGGTCTTAAGAAAGTCCAGTTCATCATGCTTCGAGTCTATTAACTCCAAATCTGTAGAAGCCACATCCACTTCAGCCTTCAAAATAGGATACAGAGCACAGAGAAGAGAAAAAGCGGGAAATATGGGAAACTCCCCCTTTACACCTACAGCAACCAATCATAACATAGATTGCCTCATGCAGGAGCCAGCACTCTCCAACCAATCAACTTAGAACTGCCTGTTCTTGCCCATTCTACAATGTTACTCTTCCAGCTACTAAATTTAATATCTTAACTCCCCTCCAATTTATAGCTGGACAGCATTGAAACCAAATTATTTCACAAGATCTTTGTGTTTTTTGTATACTTAATGGTTTTGTCATGAGGTCAGCTAAATTATTTTCTGCTGGACAATAAATTATGACTTATTACATTTTATTTCCCTGCATCCCTGACATTAGAATAGAATAGAATAGAATAGAATAGAATAGAATAGAATAGAATAGAATAGAATAGAATAGCTTTATTGGCCACGTGTGATTGGACACGCAAGGAATTTGTTTTGGTGTAAATACTCTCAGTATTCATAAAAGATACATTCTTCAAGAGTTGAGAATCATAAGGTATGACACTTAATGATAGTCATAGGGTACAATAAGCAATCAATCATACTAGGAAACAGTCAATATAAATCGTAAGTATACAAGTGACAAAGTTACAGTCATACAGTCACAAGTGGGAGGAGATGGGTGATAAGGAGTGGTGCCAAGATTTAACAGTAATAGTAGTGCAGACTTTGTAATAGTTGAACAGGGTTGAGGGAATTATTTGTTTAGCAGAGTGATGGCTTTCAGAAAAAAACTGTTCTTGTGTCTAGTTGTTCTGGTGTGCAATGCTTTATAACATACTCTCTTTCTTGTTATTTCTGTATTTGTACTCCAAAGTAGTTCTACAATGAACTATCACAGGAACTGGATATATCTAGTCAGGGATATCCAAACTTTTTGCAAGGAGGGCCAGATTTGGTGAGTTGAAAATGTGTGGAGGGGTGACCATTCAGCCTGACATTCTTTGAACCATTAACATTAAATGAGAAAAACACCGTCCGGCAGGGATGAGTGACAGGCTGAGCCGGTGGGGAGAAGAGGCTGCGGGCTGTTATAAATTTGAAAACGGGTGGCAATTGGCCCCCGGACCGGACTTTGGACATGCCTGATCTAGTCTTAACACAGAGAAGGTCTGGGGTTATATCATTTGAGGGACTGAAACAAGAAAAAGGGATGGACCTATTGTCCAATGCCCCTCAGAGGAGCACAAAGAGTAACGGAGACTTATCAAAAGGTTATCAAGTATGGCACTACTCTAGACCTCAGGGCCTGGGAGGAGGTGTGGCTGTTGTTATCAGAGAATCTCTAGTAGCCTCAGCAAGTCCCCTTTGTGGACCTTCCATCGGCAGATAGAAACGGCTGGTGACTCTGTCTTTGGGGAGCTTCCATCGGCCGATAGAAATTGCTTCGTGGCAAGGGGAGTGCATGTGAGCGCTTCTATCAGTAGTAGATTGGGGTATTCTAGCCTAGGCTACTTGCAGGGCACTCCTAAAGGCAAGTTTTCTCCCCCCCTGCCCTTCCCCCCCATTTCTCTTCATCTTGTGTAATTCTAACAAATGTGAGAAATGGCGAGGAAACGCATGGTTTAAGTAGGCCTAAATTTTGGGGGCAGGGCTAATTTCACCTCATGCCTAGAAATCATGCTGGGCCTTCCTATGGGTGGAGGCCGTATTGTTGGAGAAACACGGTATCTATGATCAATAAAGGCATTGTAATTAACAGGCAACAAAGTTAAAGAAGCAACAAACCAGCAACAAAGTTAAACATCAAAGCACTTTATTAATAATCTACTATTCTGTTTAATTTGTATAAAGTTTAGAACTGCTTATTTACCACAAATCACAATCATTGTCGGATCTGTCAGGGATGAAATTAATAAATAAAAGTACAGAGAAGAACAACCAGGATGATTAGGGGACTGGAGGCTAAAACATACAATGAAAACATACAACCAATGGTTGCAGGAACTGGCCTTGGCTAGTCTAGTAAAGAGAAGCACCAGGGGAGACACGATAGCGGTCTTCCAACATTCGAGGTGCTGCCACAGGGAGGAAGGGGTCAAGCTATTTTCTCAAGCTCCTGTAGGCCAGACAAGGATTAATGGATGGAAACTGAATAAGGAGAAATTTAACCTGGAAACAAGGAGAAACTTTCTGACAATGAGATCAACCAATGGAACTGCTTGCCCTCGGAAGTTGTGGGAGCGCCATCAGTTGAGATTTTCAAGAAGAGATTGGACTGCCATTTGTCAGAAATGGTGTAGAGTCTCCCCCTTGGGTGGCAGGTTGGACTAGATGACCTACAAGGTCCCTTCCAACTCTGACTATATGTATCTATCTACGTTTGATTCTTATTAATAAAATGTTTTCTTAAGATTTTAGTTGTGAATAATAAGAACAGTTGTGTCTTATTTCCCCAAATCATAAACCTCTTGGTCGATCCATTTTCCAAATGGTTTTTCAGTTAGATATGGCAGGTCCATTCTCCAGTCTTCTTAAGAAAGTCCAGTTCATCATGAACCGAATCTATTAATTCCAAATCTGTAGGAGGAGCCACATCCCCTTCAGCCTTCTCCAAACAAACCTGCAGTTTCCAAACCATGTTGAGGGGTCTTTTAAGAATCGACTGTGCTCCCTGTGGGAGCTTCTTGGGAAGAGCTCAGGCTCACAAAGCCATTCATTTGTGCGCTCTCATAATCCCAAACTCCTCCATCAGTCCCAGAGGACGGGGACCTCCCAAAGTAGAAATGTTTTTTTCTCACCATGATCCTTTACATCCATCTGGGTAATCCACAGATAGATAAGAATAGAATTCTTTTCTCCCTATGATGTTTCCAGCAAATGACATCCACTGGAAATGGATTTATTTCCTGGGTGTAATGGGGACAGTCCTCCGTCAGGGAATTATGCAGCAAGTTTCCAAATCAAATCAGAGACACTGAGGTAAATGTATATTTTTATAAAAATGAATACATTTAACATATTTACAGCAAACAAGATGGTCAGGAACACAGAAACATCCTGAGGTAAATCCAAATAGGATACAGAGCACACAGATGAAGAAAGAAAAAAGCGGGAAATATGGGAAACTCCCCCTTTACACCCACAGCAACCAATCATAGCTTAGATTGCCTCATGCAGGAGCCAGCACTCTCCAACCAATCAACTTAGAGCTGCCTGTTCTTGCCCATTGTACAATTTTGCTGTTCCAGCTACTAAATGTAATATCCTAACACTCCTCCAAGGTAATCTTGTGTCTAAGTGTTATCCATTCCCTCACCTATGTTAATACAACTGCTTGATAATAAAGCTCCCAATCTGGTAGCCCAAAGCCCCCATTATTTTTAATCTTTCTCCCCCTCCTTCCCTCCCTCCCTGTGGGAAACCCAACCAAATGGGTCTGAGTGTGTAAGGTTGCAGATCCCTGGTGTAGTCTAACCCAGAGAAGGTTTGGGGTTACATCATAGCAGTCTTTCAATATTTGAGGGGCTGGAACAGAAAAAGGAGATGGACCAATGCCCCTCAGAGGAGCACAAAGAGTAAAAGAGGGAGGCTTATCAAAAAGGCATCCAACCTAGAATCAAGTAGAATTTTCCTTTCAATGAGAATAATCAGTGGAAATGCTTTGCCTCTAGAAGTTGTGGTTGCTCCATCAATGGGGTTTTTTAAAGAGGAGATTGGACAGCCATTTGGAACAGTATAATATCTCCTGCTTGGAGAGTTGGTCTCTTCCAACTCTGTGTAATTCTGTAAGAACTTCCTAAACATTTAGGCCTCAGCTTTTAGCTAATCTTCACAACCTACTTTGTCACTTTTCACACGGATCAGTTGCAAAAGATAGGTTGCTAGGACTGGAAAACGACCTGGTAGCAATTTAATCAGTGAAAACATCTTACAGACACGTTAGAGACAGACAAGCCTGTTCTTTCGCTTCCTAGGAGCGGCAGTCACTTATCCGTGACTAGAAAGCCCTTAAATCGGCTCCTTTGGTTGAGCTTGAAGGAGTTAAAACCATCGAGTACAGCATTGCTAGAAAGGATGAGAGGAGATGAGCTTTTTCTTCCGGATCACTCATGGAAAGAAGGTGGTGTGCAGAGTGGGTTTTCGGCTCTTCTCAGGGTGGAAGCAGCAGCTGGAAGGTGAGTTGAGGTCAGGTGGGAGGAGAGGCTGGGAGCAAGTCGGGCTGTTGGGTTTCCTCCGGGATGTGGAAGCAGAGAAGCAACCAGGCTGAAGCATATCAGCTGCTGCTACGTGTTTCTTCCCTCCCCAGATTTTGAGTCCACTGGTGCTCCAAGCTTCAACAGTGGTGGCCGCAATTTTCTGCTGGTGGGAAGATTTTAAAAATCCTCCTTCAAGTTAAGCTTAATTCCTTGGGAAGAGCTTGTCCCCAAAAGTTGTGAGTTCTTCATCACTGAAGGGTTTCAAGAGGAGACGGGACAGCAATTAATCAGGAATGATATAAAGTCTCCTGCCAGAGCAGGGATTGGACGAAAAGACCTCCAAGGTCCCTTCCAACTCTCTTATTTTCTTATGGACCAGCTTTTTTCTTGGCATTCTTTTGGGATGTTCAGTTGTATAGTTAGTCCTCACTCACCATCCTAACAGTGAGGACATTAACCTGTAGAACAGCTGGCCTTCAGACCTTGTGGGTGCTTCTTCATCACTGGACATTTTGAAGAAGACACTTGTCTAAAATGGTATAGGATCTCCTGTTTGAGCAGAGGGATGGACTACTAGACCTTCCAGGTCCCTTCCAGGTCTGTTCTGATTCTGAATACTTTAGAATAGGGGGGAATTCATAAACGACTCAATGACTGCAAAGTGGCCAGTCCTGTGGCTGCAAAACAAGCCCGAATGATCAGGCCTTCATCATTTGTGCTTGATGGTTGGTGTGAGATCTTTGTGTTGATACGTTTTGTTTTGTTTTGCTTTCATCAAAATGACACTGCATTATGGCCAAACATCTGCACTTTAGTCTCATCTAAAGGACATTGTTCCAGAACTCTTCTGATTTGTTCAAATTCAAATGTGCAAATCTAAGTGTTGCTGCCATATCCTCTTTAGAAATCAGAGGCTTTCTCCTGGCAACCCTTACAAACGAATCATACTTGTCCAATCTTTTTCTAATTGTACTATCATGAATTTTAACACTTAATATGCTAAATGAGGCCTGTAGAGCCTGAGATGTATCTTTTCTTTTATGTACACTGCGAGCATTTGCACCAAGACAAATTCTTTGTGTATCCAACCACACTTGGCCAATAAAGAATTCTATTCTATTGTTCTATTATGTAATGCTTGGATTTTTTGTAATTTCTCTGAATATTGTGCATTCTGAACCTTCTGTGAATTTGCTTGGACTTCCACTCCTGAGAAGATTGGCCAGTTTCTTGAATGTTTTCCACTTGTGAATGTGGAACATAGAATGATGGAGTTTAAATTGTTTGGAAAAAGTTGTATAACCCTTCTCAGATTGATGGGCGGCAGCAGTTGCTTCTCTAAGAGCCCCGCTGATGTCTTTACTCTTTGGCATCTAATTCACACCTCAGTGCTGGAGACGAGGAAACTCCTACAATTTCGGCCTTTATAGATATAATCACACTTGATGATGATCAATTGATCAAGAGCATTTGATCAACAGCACTGGTTGCTACTTTGCCTCTTCATACCTATGGAAGAAGTAAGAGTGTTTTTAGTGTTTCACATCTCTTGTTTTGGCTTTGTTTTTGTAAAATTAATATGGGCATAGTATATCAGTGTTGCTCATCTGATGTTATATTTACTTATTTTTAAACTGCCAAGGATGAGATTATTTTTACTATGTTGTGATAGTGCCCAAAGGCCAACCATACACATCACCGGATCCATCAATTTTTACAAAAATGCTACCCTGTTCCTTCTTCCCAGTCTATGTTTTAACTAGCAATCTTTGGGCCATGCCATCCTCCACTCCTCATACAGGAGAACTTTAACTTTCTCGGTATCATCAACAAATACTGTAATGTCCTCACTTAAGGAGAATCACATATCCACATACACAGTACATTTTACCACTGCCACCCTGGCTTCTAAACTATCGCCTTAAGCTTCAGGGGACTGCAAAGCTTCTAATTTAAGGCATATTATGCACAAGTCCAACTCAAAATACTTTCTAGCTAGCCAGACCAAAAGTCCAGCTCTTCCTTGAGAAGCAATCCGTTCCCCAAGGAAATATCCACTAAGCCACCAGCTATCTTTTGCCTTCCCACTTCTGGGCTAAAATCCTCAAAAGCCTTCCCTTATCCGGGTAATACTAGTCTCAAAAAAGTGTAAATATTTATCCCTCTGGCTACATATTCCTAATTCCTCTCTATTTTCTTTTTGACAAACAAACAATATTCCATAGGATGTATTCAAAATGCACACACATGAAAACATAAAAGGTGTAAAAAAAAAAAAACCTTCAGAAATAAAGCAACCATCCAATTCAGGTATTTTGGGTCACTGCTCTGAAATATATTTGAACAAACTAAAAACAAAATCACATTTCAGAGCAGGAAAGAAAAGGAAAAAGAATGTTTAAAATGAGTAGCATACAAGCCTCACTCCCCCTCTTTTCCTGCTTCTTCCTTTCAAAGCAAAAAGTCCTTGCGTAAGGAGCTGACAGACTAGGGGTAGAGGGAGGGGAAGTGTTTCACCTACCCAAACTCCATTCCTTTTAACAAAATACTTTTCCATTTCTCCCTCCCTATCTCTAACTTTATTAAATCACACATATTTCCCATAAATATCCCTCCCACCATGGGGTATTTATCAACATTTGCTTTAACAACAACAACAACATCGAAACCTGGCCGCTTTTCAGCACAAAGGTCTCAGGAACACCTTTCTTTATGAGCCTCAGGGCTTATCCCACACTCACATTTGTACAGCAATCGGACTTTTCTTTTGAACCAATATCACATACATAAAGTTCCATTTTTTTTTCTATTTAAAACAATCATAATTATTTCAGGGAACTTTCCACAAGCCAATAATCTCAATTTCTTAAACAACAATTTGCGTATTATTATCACATCCTCCCAGAAGATTTTGGGAAATAATCACACATAGACACTTTCATGCAAACATACCATTATAAGCATCTATAGCTCATTCTTCAGGCAGTGAGAAAGGGAATGGCTTTAGTCAAAATGTGATTTGGGGCACTAACCACTACCCATTTTCCACAGCTCTAAATTCAAACCAATAACATCTCACAATCATTTCAATCTCATTCACCTCACACTATTATTATTAGATATACATCTCGAAATGTTTAACAGAGACTGCAACACATTAATCAAAGGCAAAATATCTATGTCTTCCCATTTAGACAGGCCTCTTACTACCTGCTAAACCCCGGGTGGGAAAAACAATAAACATTCTTTTTAGGACTGATAAATCCTCAAGATATCACTGTAGTTTCTTTCTTCCTATCACACATAACAGCAGTAATTAACCTCACTTTCTTTTTTAAATTCAATAATTTATTCAAAGGAAATTCAAATAATTGACATATTAACCTCACTTTCGAATCACTTTCATGAACATTTCATGTTTACTCAAAGTCACACCCAGTGTTCTTAATTTTCATCAATCACTGGAGTTTTACTACCTGTCTCTAAACATTGTCACTTCCTTCTATAAATATAATAACCTCCCCAGAGGGGAAGAGAGGGATTAGAAGGAATTTCTTTTCCAGGATCTTTAACAAACATTTTGTTTCGGGGGCCCATATTCCACCCAAGACTTTTATTCCCTCCTTTAACTGTTTCCTTTAATAGAAACCACTCTACACTTCCAAAAGGAAGGAAGGCTCAGTCATGCGCACATCACCGTCAATTGTTCAAGGAGGAACAGACCACCCAGTGAGACTTAAGTACCCCTTATGTACTAATACTCACCCGGGCACTGGTGCTCTCCGCTTGGGCTACTTCCTCATTCAGCTTCTTGTTCAGGGTCGCCAACAATTCATTTGAAGAGCAAATCCACAATCCACTTCCAGAGAAGGAGAGCTCTCTCAAACCAGCCACTGAAATCAGCGTGGGTGCCCCACGGTCTGCAGACAGCTCACCTCCACCGGCGGCACGTCGGATGTCTTCAAGTCCCTGTTTGGGCGCCAATTATGAGAATAATCCCAAAACACAGAAATGGTGAACAATATGAAAGAGCTTTATTATTAAGCTTTTGCAAAAGGGAATTCTGCTCATGGCAGAAGACGTTTTCCCCAGGAAGGCTGGGGTTTATATACAAGTTCAAAAATACAGTGTCTGCCCCTTTCCTGGGTTCACAATCTATCCAACTACGTATCTCCCTACGCCACACCCAAATTAACACCAGTTTCCTTTTCTTTAGAAACTATCCTTGTTCTCATGGCTTCTTCCTGTAATGTTGTTCTCATGGCTTCCAAGCACAATGGATCATTAACTTTATTTTCAGGTCAGAATGACCCTAGCATCTCTTATGTTAATCTTTAAGCCAAGATATACAAACCCCCACTCCAGCCAAGGAACATGACATTTCACTTTTTAAAAATAACAAGTTACAAAACATAATTTGTTCGTTAGATAGTTATATACTTGTCCATTCCATTCCATTCTATTTTATTCTATTCCATTCTAGAAGGTGACATCTCAAACAAAGATGGAGTCCCTTCTGTTCTATATTTTCTCAGGTATAACTTGCAATAATTAAATTAAACCTTTAATTGTTAACATGCAAGCTCCCATGGCTGCTGTCTCTTCTGAGAGAGAAAGAAAGTGGGAGTCAGCCAACCTTGGTCAGTGAAAATGTAGTTAACAGCACAGAAACTGGCCATAATGCTTTTGGCGCTCTCCCAAGAAAAGAACAAGACAACATATTAGTCAAATTAGAAAATTTAAAGAAATCCTTGTTGGTCACAATGGACACTGCTGAGCCGCTTATAGAGCTGGTCTCCCCAATAAAGGAGCCTCTTCCTTCTCCCCCAGAGGGCAAGGGATTGCATGAATATGAGATGGAAAACAGAAGCCAAGATACTTAGGAACCACTAGAGGCTCCAGTAGAGATGGAGATACGATCATCTTTATGTGAATATCCTATGACACCATCAGTACCACATCAAGAGATCAGGAGAGGTCCCACGACAGTACCATCATCTCAAAGTCGAATGAAGCATGATCTAATAACTCTTTGCCCTACACCTAGAGAAGAGGCACCGGAATGGCAAGCTCTGTTAGCTGGTGCTAAAACCTCTTACTCTGAAGAATTTTCTCAGGCCAGGCAATGCAGGACCGGGTGCAGATGGATAATTGCACCTGGAACCTGGGACTCTAGGAGATTGGCTGGGAAGAACATAAGTTAATGAGCAACATTGGAAGTGTGTGTGTGTTTCAGGTGGGGGGAGAGAGAAAGAGAGGGAAGAGACAAAGAAACGGAAGGAAGGAAGAAGGAAGGAAGGAAGGAAGGAAGGAAGGAAGGAAGGAAGGAAGGAAAAGAAAG
>NW_020769615.1:14445-25834 GCF_900518735.1 Pseudonaja textilis
ATACTATACTATACTATACTATACTATACTATACTATACTATACTATGTTTCTATACCTCCATCTTTATCTTCACCTTTGCCACTATCTCTATTCTTGAAAAACCTTAAGGAAGATGTTAATATAATACAGATTGTGGTAGACCCTTCCATGATATCTCAAGCAACCTACTGAAACCATACCGTTATTCATTTCTGATTCAGATTTGCACCAACTCAAGAGTAAAATCCTAACAAAATGATAATGCAGTTTTGTAGGTTCTGTTGAGTTTCTTTGACAACTTGATCCATCTTTAACATAATTGAGTGCATATGTTTCTTTTTCAGATGCAGACACATGTTACTCATGTCTGATAAATCAGTATCCAAATCCTCAACGACATTCATGTATTCCAAAAACTTTCACTTTTTTATCTCTTAAAGAAAGTTTAGGGATGTCTTTGGCTGTTCTGGCTCTTTTCTTTTCTTTCCTAACTACCCTTGTGCTTTGGCTTTTTATTAAGCACCGGGACCTTGCAATAGTCAAGGCTAACAATCGGAGCCTCACCTATCTTCTCCTGGTTGCTCTCCTGCTCTCCTTCATCTGTGCTTTATTGTTCATTGGGCCACCAGAGAAGATTACATGTTTCCTTCGCCAAACTGCGTTTGGCATCATCTTTTCACTAGCTGTTTCTTGTATTTTGGCCAAAACCATAATTGTGGTCCTGGCCTTCATGGCCACCAAACCTGGATCTAAGATAAGAAAATGGTTGGGGAAAAGGCTGGCTTATTCCATTGTCCTTTTCTGCTTGCTTATTCAAATTATAATTTGTGCTACATGGTTGACAACAGCTCCTCCATACCCAGATGCTGATGTTTATTCACTGAATACAGAGATTATACTGGAATGTAATGAAGGCTCCTCTACCATGTTCTACTGTGTTCTGGGTTTCATGGGATTTCTAGCCATTGTCAGTTTTACGGTGGCTTTTCTAGCCAGAAAACTCCCGGACAGCTTTAATGAAGCTAAATTTATTACCTTTAGCATGCTGATCTTTTGTAGTGTTTGGCTTTCCTTCATTCCATCCTACTTAAGCACCAAAGGAAAATACATGGTAGCTGGGGAGATTTTTTCCATCTTGACCTCCAGTTTTGGGTTACTGGGATGCATCTTCTTCCCAAAATGTTTTATCATTTTGATGAAACCTGATTTAAAATTTAGAACAACTTTAACAAGAAGGAATCAATAAAAGAGAAAATTTCAAACCTCTCAATTTGGGGATTGTTAGGAGAACTCCAGGATACATTCTACATATAATGCTGTTTAATAAATGTGGAAACTTATCTTTTGTGTTGAATTATTTTGAATGGGAATGGGTAAGGTTGGTTGGTAGTCTCTTTTCCACCCCTTTAACATTTTCCAAACCTTACTTAGGATGATTATGTTTATATATATATATGATTTTCTCCAGGAAAATTGATAACTCTTCATAGTCAAGTGAAGCCCTACCATGATCTGGGGAACCAAAACAAATTTTGGAAGGATGGAGCCCTTCGCTTTCCTGTTTTATGCAACCTAGCAGGAAAGTAATAATGTACTTACAGAGAAGAGAAGATGGATACAAGTGATGTGTCAGACGGTGCTCCATTCAAAATCCAAGAAATACTTAAACTCTTTTAATTAGAGAAAAGATATCTTTTACTGGAAAGGAAGTGGTAGCATCTAGAGAATTCTGAATCTGAGGAAATAGGCATGTAAATCACATATACAAAGTGATGGAAATGTTCCTACCCCCAATAGTTCAAATGGTTCTTCCAATTAAAAGGTGTGAATATCATCATGTGGACATCTTCAGGTGGTGATGAAGTTTCTGTCCATTGACCTTGGCATACTTTGATAAAGGTTTGCAGCTGCGCAGAGAAGAGAAAGCTAAGCAAGAAATAGAAACCTAAGCAAGAATGCACTCTCCCCACTCCTCTTTTTATACAATAGTAGTTTATACCACCTCCAGCTCGCTTCCCAACTTGTCCCCCTTCTTCTCCCCATTACTTATGGCAGCCAAAAGATGCAAAGTAATAGTAGAAGATCTTGAAGGCTGACATGATGTTTGACATCCTTCCATGGATTACAGGATCCTGGGATATTTCACAATTCTGTACATATTTTATATAGTCATCTCTAGATGAGATGGGCAGAAGATAAATCTAATAAATAAACAAAACAAACATTTTCCCCTCTGGGTTGGCCAATAGAGCATGTTTTCACACAAAGATTATTTGAGTGAGATATCTTTTAATGCTGGCACTACACCACAAGTATCCTGGCACCATATAGAATACTAATCTTGCTAGTTCTTCAAGAGAATTCAAGGATATAACTGTGCCTTTAAAAATAAGTGAAAGTTGACTGTTTGTTTCAGATAGAATACTTTCATGATTAATGAAAGTGTAATCCCATTGTAATATTGGTAGTCAACTTAAAATTAAAAGGAGAATCCTATAACCCTAAATTGTAATTTATCATTTTGGTGGTGATGGGGTTGGAACACTGTTTCCATCTGTCATGATTGAAGTTTATGTTTTTGTCAACAAAATATCGGTAGCAAAAATGAAGCTGTATGCAGAGAAGTCAACTCAACCTCTCTGGATATAACTGTGACTTTTGTTTTTATTTTTGTTTTGTTTTCTAAGGTGTTCAGCAAGTGTTTGAAGTGTTTGCTGAAAAAAAACCACTTATCACTCTGGAAGGATACCAATGAGTTAATATAGGTTAGGGTTCTATTCAGCATAAATGGCACAATTTTTGATCAAGTTACTTTCATGTGCCCCTTTGTCAACTCTTCATAAGATGATTCCTAAATTGTTTTAATTATTGTTTTCCTCCTATGGCAAATGCAATAAAAAATTAAGACCTTATCAATCGGTTTTGATTTTTATTAAGTAAGGAAACCAAATGAGTAATAATCGTCTATCATTCACAAGCTCATTGTTATGTGTTGTCAGATAACATTTGTGGCTACAATCACAAAGTTTACTTAAATAAAATGAATGAAATTATATACAAAACTTCCTAGAGTAGTGTGAGTTAAAGTGTTTAAGTTATATAAGGTGTTAAAATTAATTTTCATTTAACTTGATAGGAGACACTGATCACAACTTATCCATGCAGTTTTGCTACTGCTGATAGACAGAAAGCTGTCAATTTAATTATGGTTATTTTGAAAATAATTATTGACACAAAGCTGCCGTTGCTTTGCAATCTTGGGTGTAGAGCAAGTTAGTTACCCACAAAAAAGTTAACTAACTTGCTCTAGACCCAAGATTGCAAAGCAACTGCAGCTTTGTGTAAATAATTATTTTCAAAATAACCATAATTAAATTGACAGCTTTCTGTCCATCAGCAGTAGCAAAACTACGTATCATGTTTAATGGATTTTCTAACCCAACAATTGATCTATATGTTCTGGGCTTTGTTTTTCAGGACAGCTTTTTGCAATAGTAGTTAAATCAAGGTGTGACCCTAAGATCTTCTCCTTTATCATTTTTTTAAAAAATGAACAAGATGGTGGTGATAATAATGTTGGCATTAGCTTCGTTACCTCATATGGCTAGCAAATGTCCTGTGGATAAGTGTGCCACTCGAGTGCTTCTTCCAATTCTTCACAAATATTATCATTTTGGAGAATTTAATATTGCAAGCATAACTTCTCAGAGTAATGTGCTTTCACGTGCCTTATCCTATGAAAAAATACCATCTCCAGAGTACTTTGATGATATTCCGTAAGAACCTGGGATATAATTGAATCACAATGTGTATCTCCTCTGATTCACTATCTGAGCAAGTTGCTTTATAGATGAACTTTTATTCTGATTCATATCATTTGTAATATTACCTCATTCTAGTTTTAGCATAGAAACATAGTGATAGCATGTTCTTTTCTTAATAGAAGCCATACATTCTATTCTTTCTAATGTTTGTGTCCTTCACTGTTGTTTCTGAGGCTGGACAGCTCAAGTTATATTTGTAACATCTTAAAGACTGTTGTGTGTTAACAAGGTTGTGGTTTTCCAACAAAAGAAGCAAGTGTTTTCTGATGATATTTATTCGGGGTATATTTGCAAACAAGAGCTGCAGCCCTTATGTATATGATTTATGTAAACTGATTTATTTTTTAAGATGCACTTTTTTCAATGGCAATATTTTTTTTATAATCATTTGCTTCAGCTTCCAAAATTACATCTGCTGAATTGAATGTATAGCTGCTATAATAGTTTTTCCCCCACATTAGTGAAAATGACCAACTTTTCAAAACTGTTGAACTGTATTTTCAGTTGTGGGCAAATTGATGGAAACAGAATTTTGAACTGGAGATGAACAATTCTGGGAACTTGTTTGTGTCTTGGATTATAAACAGAAATTAGTTATTCCCAATCCTTGATATTTTAAAGGATCTTTTCTTCTCTCTGCTTCTCCTTCTTCTCAAAATATCTTCTTAGCACATTCATGTATTTGTATACCTGCATGTCTGTATATGGGGGGGGGGGGGTGTAAGTGGATGGGTATTATATCCATATGATAACAGAAATATGAATTGTTCCAACATACTGAATCGAGCTTTCTAAAATATGAGCTATTTATGTCCCTAATAATATGTGCCATCATAAACCTGATGGCCATGAAGATGCTATGCTAGTCCTGTTGCTACCCTAGTATATTATCCTCCTTTTTAAACGGAATAGATCATATGAATCTGACTTTTACAATGCTCTGGAGCTCAGGTTAAGATATTCAACAAGGGTTAGAACACTGGCTTTTAGTATCATAAATGATGCACAACTCTCTAGTCAGACCTGTGAATGAATGAAGGAGTATCATTTATAATCTTAACACAAATGTGTGAATCCAAGGCAGATGTAAATTTTACTGAATGCAGGCAGATGCAGATTTCCAAAAACATGTAACAACACTTTTGTGTTCATGCTAGCTAGAAGTTCCAAATTAAATTCACAAACAAATTTCAAAAAGTGATACCTTACAGGAGTGTATTTTCTTTTGCAAGTTACACTTCCCAACATAAGAGCTACATAATTTATCTCTGATAGAGCATCATTTGTTTGATATATATTTAATACATATATTGCTGTGTTGAACAAATATAACATTATGAAGCATATGGTTATGTCTTATGTGCTTTTTGTAGAGTATTGATTCAGCATTACCAGCATATTCTAGCACTGGTATTTGCTGTAAAAGAAATCAGTGAAAACCTACATATTTTGCCAAACATCACTCTGGGCTTCCAGATCTATAACAGCCATTTCAGTGCAAGCTGGACTTATCTTGCTTCGATGGAATTGCTCTCCACTCAAAAGAAGTTCATTCCAAACTATAAGTGTGACAGTATAAACAATGCAGTTGCAGTCATTGGGGGACCTAATTCAAATGTCTGCCTTCATATGGCCCCCATTCTTGATCTCTACAAGATCCCACAGGTAAGGAACATCTGTACCTCTGATGCTTCCCTTATTAGCATGATTAAAATGAGGGGGAAACTCTGTGGCTTTTTTTTTTAGAGTTAAGGCTCACCTGTTTACTTTCATTCTTCATATTTGAACATCAGAATTCATCTCATTATAGAGACTAAAATATTTTTCCTGTGATCAAAATTTGCATCATGTCAACTATTTTTTGCAGAATGTATGTCCAAAATATGCCAAAATGGAAAATAATAGATTTTTATCTTTGACTTTTCATAACTTGATTTAGAAGACTTTTAGTTTCTGGAAGCTAAAAGGAACTAGCGATGTTTTATGTAATCAAAAACTTGCACTAAATTGTTTACATATACAGAGGTGTTTTTTTGGGGGGGGGGTCTTCCTGTTGCTATCTTCTATTATTTCCTACTGATATCTCATAGAAAATAGGATGTAGATAGCTATAATATTAAAAATATATTAACAGAATAACACTTTCCTTTCATCATTTCTTCCTATTCGTCTCCTCTCTCCCCTCTCTACTGCAAAGTAACTAAAATCCTTTCTCAACATTCTAATAATCTCATGCAAGAATTCATAATTTAATTTTGAAGTATCTCAGACTCTCGGATATCTAAGACTGACTCAGGTATTCCTTTGGAAGCAAATTGTTTGCCATTTGTACTACTATTAAAAAATCCTCTTCATCGCTCAGCTCTAAAACAATTTTATTTTTATTTAGTTTCGTTTGTCAAGCATGTATAAGAAAACAAGAATAAGTATGGGCATAACATATAAACATATAAGTATTAATGGATGTATATACATATACACATATATATGTTTTCTTAAGTTTTCGTGGGTATTTATATGCATGGTATTCAGCTTTGTTCGGGTATTTTTCCACGTCATTATAGTTGTGCTTTTAAAGGTGTAGCAACGTTTCGGCAGAATCTCACTTGCCATCATCAGGCTTCTGTATTGGGTTCATCTGAACGTATTGTGATGAACACAATACAGAAGCCTGATGATGGCAGATGAGATTCTGCCGAAACGTTGCTACAACTTTAAAAGCACAACTACAATGACATGGCAAAATACCCGAACAAAGCTGAATACCATACATGTAAGTACCCGCAAAAACTTAAGAAAAAAAAACAACACACACACGTATATACATACATATATACATATACATACATACATACATACATACATACATACATATATACATATATATTAAATGAGTATGAATAAATGGGACAGGGGTGGTAGACATGCTGGTGTGCTTATGCATACCTCCTTACAGACCTATTAGAAATGGAGTGAGGTCCACAGTAGACAGTTTAAAGTTAAAGTTTTGGGACTTTGAGGATGTAACAACAGAATTAGGTAGTGAATTCCAAGCATTGACCATTCTGTTGCAGAAGTTGTATTTTCTGCAATCGAGTTTGGAGCAGTTTACTTTGAGTTTGTATCTATAGTTTGCCTGTGTGTTATTGTGGTTGAAGCTGAAGTAGTCATTGACAGGTAAGACATTGTAGCAGACAATTTTGTGTGCTAAACTTAGGTCAGACCATAGCTGGTGTAGTTTCTCATTTCCAAAATTTCAAGCCAGGTGGCATAAGGTAATCTATTGTGAGCTAAGGAATGGAGTACTCTTCTCCTGACTTACCTCTGGACTTGTTCAATTGTAATAATGTCTGTTATGCAGTGTGATTCCAGGCAGATGAGCTGTATTTGAGAATTGGTCTGGTGAAGGTTTTGTATGCCCTGGTTGGCAGTTCAACGTTACCAGAGAAGAAGCTTCTCAAAATTAGGTTAACCACTCTTAATGCTTTTTTGGCAATGCTGTTATATTGAGCTCTGGGGCTTATATATTTTGAAATGAATACTTCTAGGTCCTTGACAGAGTGAGGGTCATCTACGAGGTCATATCCTCCCAATTTATATTTAGTATTCTGATTTTTGTTGCCAGTGTGTAAAATAGAGCATTTGTTGGTTGAGATTTGAAGTTGCCAATTGTTTGACCATTCTGAAACATAATTAAGGTCACTTTGTAGGGCAGCAACATTGTCAGTGGTGTTAAATAGTTATAGTCAGTGGTATAAATGAGTTATAGACTGGAAAAGTATATGGGATAATAGTGTGTTTAGGTTTTATGTTGTCATAAATCATTATAAGGATTACCTTTCACAACTGAAGAAAAGATTGGTTGGGTTTCCAACAGAACAAAATAACAGAGTTTGAAGGACCTTGGAGGTCTTCTAATCCACCTTCTGCTTGAGTAGGAAACCCTATACCATTTCAGACAAATGGTTGTCTAATTTCTTCTTAAAAATATCCAGTGATAGAGCACCAACAATTTCTGAAGATAAGCTGTTCTATTGATTAATTTCTCCTTAGTTCTAGACTGCTTCTCTCCTTGATCAGTTTCCACTCATTGCTTCTTGTCATGCCTTCAGATGCTTTGGAGAATAGGTTTGCCCATATTCTTTGTGGTGGACCCTTAAATATTGGAACATTGCTATCATATGACCTCTAGTCCTTCTTTTCATTAAACTAGACATACCCAATTCCTGCAACAATTATTCATATATTTTAACATACAGACCCTTATCCTCCTTGTTGCTCTTCTCTGCACTCTTTCTAGACTCTCAACACTTTTTTTTAATATTGTGGTGATCAAATATACTCACCCATAGATATTATGACATAATTTAAACAAATATTCTTTTTTTTAAAGGTTACGTATGGATCTGCTCCAGTACTGCATTACAGAAGCCAAGCTGACTTCGTCCAACAGATGTTCCCAAAAAGCACTTATCAATATAATGGGATTCTTCATTTACTTCTGCATTTCAGGTGGAGATGGATTGGGGTGCTTTATCTTGATGATGACAATGGGGAAAGATTTGTGCAGAATGTCCTTCCCTTTTTCTCTGAGAGGGGCATTTGTTTTGATTTCATACAAAGACTCCCCAGACAAGGATTTACTGGGGAACTGCAGAAACTTATAGAAGAAGGTCTTGCAACTTACAAGACCATTATGAGAAATACTTCCAATGTTTTGCTCATACATGGAGAAATACAGACAATGCCAATTTTAAGATTACTGATAGCAGGTTCAGTATATTTGGATATGCCTTCAAAGCCAGATGATAAAGTCTGGATTATGATGGCCCAAATGGATTTCACTTCCTTTGCTTTCCAAGGTAGATGGAGCATAGACTTCCTTCATGGTACTATATCCTTGGCCGTCCACTTAAAGGAAGTGTTGGGATTTCGAGAGTTTCTTCAGACCAGAAACCCTATCTCAGAAAAAGAAGATGGTTTTATCCAGAGCTTCTGGGAAAATGTGTTTGAATGTTTTTTCTCAAGCCCCACCTCAGAAAACCCATCTGAGAGAACTTGCACTGGGTTTGAAAAACTGGAGTCTCTTCCTGGTTCTCTTTTTGAAATGAAGATGACTGCTCACAGCTATAGCATGTACAATGCAGTCTATGCTATAGCACATGCTCTGCACCACATACATTTGTTGAAATTCAAGCAAAAAATAATGGTGAAGAGGCTGAGAAAGAGTATTGATCTCAATCAATACCATTGGCAGGTACAGAATATAGCATGATGCCAGTGTTCCTACATTTTAGGGACTGCAAAGAAGAATAAGGATCAAATTATATTTCAAAGCCACAGAAGGCAAGACAAGAAGCAATGGATGGGACCTAATCAAGGAGATAAGTAATCTAGATCTAAATAGAAATGTCCTAATACTGAGAACAATTAATCAGTGGAACAACCAATAGAATAACTTGTGAACAGGTTTGTCTTCAGAGGTTGTGGGTGTTCCATCACTTGAGGCTTTTAAAAAGAGACTACACAGCTATCTGTCTGAAATGGTATAGGGTCTCCTGTTGCAATTAATTTTTCTATGTATTTTTTTTTCAATTGGAAGAAAATGTTACTTTTGTTAGTTCTGTACCTCTAGTTGAGTATTTTTCAACCACAACTTTAAAATCAACTTTAAGATGTGTAGGATTCAAGTCACAGCATTCTCCAGTTAGTTGGAGTCTATACATTTAAGTTGTTGAGGTTGAGAAACTTTACTCTAATATATTAGGATATTGTTGAAGATGACTAGGCTGAGTCCAAGGCAAGAATCAAGCACATCATCAGTTTGAAATCCTTCATGTCCTTAAGAGATATAGGTCTAGTCCTCCTTGAATCCTACTGACTCTTATCTATCACCATTTTGCCTTGGCCTTAGTAGTTCAAATTGTTGTAGAAAGATAGCATGGGATAAAGTTCTACTCATCTGAACAACCTTGGTTCCTAATTTCTTGTGCCTGACAGATAAATTAGCAATTCAATGTTGCCTTTTCAGAATTATAATACTAAAATATTATCATCTCCCTTTGGGTTGTTTTAAAATGTTCCCCCCAATTTGACCTTAGCTTCATCACCTTTTACGAAAAGTATCATTCAACAATAGTGCTGGAGAGAAAATTTCCTTTGACCAAAGTGGAGAAAGAATAGCTGGATTTGATATTATCAACTGGATAACATTCCCAAACCAGTCTTTCTTGAAAGCAAAAGTTGGAAAGATTGATCCATATGCTTCTTCAAAGAGTATATTCTCCATTAATGACAATAGCATTGTATGGCCTAACAAATTCAATCATGTAAGGATGTATGCATTTCTTGAAGTATTTTCAGATGTAATGGTTTGTGGGAATGACCTTGGGAGACAATGTGAACAACCACAGCCAACCACAGATTAACACAGATGTAACAAAGTTAGTAAAAAGATTTGATGTTTGGCAAAAGAAATCATTGCGTTGGTCCTAAATATCAAATCTGCAGAGGAGGAAGAATTACCTTCCAAACAATTTTGCCTTTTTGCCTTAATGGACAGAAAAGAAATAATATACTGCAAAATGTGCTCTAAAGGTCCTAAGGCAAAATTTCACATATGTGATATCAGACAATGTCCTACTGCCTCTAGGAATGAAAAGGGATAGGGTGCTCTCAACTTTCAATTTTGGGAGAAGAAAAATATTGAATTTCATTTTTTCTCAGGTTTGTTAAATAAGATTTATCCAAACCAAGGTTTAAGGAATATCAATTTATAGATAAATTAAGCAACTGTTTAATTCACTAGAATTATCCATTATAGAGCACAAGGGAGTTGACTAAAACAATAATGATACAATGCTGAAAGAAAAGTATACAGCAGTTTTGCACTAAAGGAGTATTGCTATTTATCTGTTAACATTTAATTTAGTTTTGATATTTATGAAGAGAAAAGGATGAAGGCTTTTGAACAATATTGGGAAATAATGGAATTGTTGTGTTTGAAACATAATTTACCAGTCCTATTTCCTTTTTTCTTTATATTAGGTCAATTATGATTTCTACAATTTAAATTATATTATTTCATTGATTCTATTTTTTCTGTCTTTGGTTAATTAGTTCAGCCCAATAAAACACATGCTAACTAGTTAAAAAAATCTACTCCAAGTTCCATAAGAAAAGCTAAATGTAAATACTTCAAGATAATTAAAGAGGAGATGCGTCAATTACATGTCAACTATTTATACAGACAAGCTAAGAACACCAAGAAAAAAGTGTTAAAGTACAAAAGATTATAGAAACTTTATTTTTAAAGTAAGCATAGAAATATGAACAAAACCATTGAAGTAGAGGGACATTTTTTCATAGTTATCTCAATTAAATGTTATTATTTCAGTAACTCTAAAAGCAAAATATCTAAAGAGCATACCTTAACAATTTTGCCAAGGAGTTCAAATTTCTTAAACAATTTTGTTTCCAACTCTCTAGACATATTTATTATTTATTTATTGTCAATTGTTTACAAGATAATAGGTATAAATAAAAACATAGTTGTATGTTATTCAGCTTTGTTCGGGTATTTTC
>NW_020769615.1:31571-47643 GCF_900518735.1 Pseudonaja textilis
AGAAAGAAAGAAAGAAAGAAAGAAAGAAAGAAAGAAAGAAAGAAAGAAAGAAAGAAAGAAAATCTCCGCTCTTATATCCTTAAGGCATTGTCATTCAGTCTTGGTTTAAAATAATCCAACTATGCATATTTTAATCCCAATAAATTCACTTTGCTACTTTCTCTTTATTTGTTTTTAAACATGATTTTTAATCTCCTCAAGTAATGTCCCAGAAGTTCACTTTTTATTATTTTCTTTTTATCTCCTTTCAAAAACAGTTTTTTGCCTGTCCCAAAAAAGTATAACTTTGAACTATTATAAATTGTTTGTTTGTTTATTTATTTCACTTTATTTATCAAGCATGTATTAGATAACAGATATGTATAAACATGATTATTAATATATGAAATGGATAAAACTAAAAGGGAACATTAGGACAAGGATGATAGGCACATCGGTGCACTTATGCACGCTCCTTAAAGATCACTTAGGAATGGGGTGAGGTTAACAGTAGACAGTTTAAGGTTAAAATTTTGTGAGTTTTGGGAAGAAACCAGAGTAAGGTAAATGTTCTGTTTTACATATTGGCAAAAATAATAATAATCAGAAAATAAAGTACAAGCTGAATAGCAAGATCTTGTTGATGATCCAAACTTTGTCAAGGACCTTGGAGTACTCATCTCTAATGATCTAAGTGCTAGAGCCCACTGTAACTACATAGCCAAAAAGGCATTAAGAGTAACCTAACCCTACATAGCTTTTTCTCACACTACTAACTAGAGCATACAAAATATTTGCTAGACCAATATTTGAATACAGCTCATCAGTATGGAACCCACATTACATATCTGATATTAACACAGTTGAGAAAATCCAGAAATATTTCACAAGAAGAGTTCTCCACTCCTCTACTCATTGCAGAATAACTTATGCCACCAGACCTGAAATTCTAGAGCTAGAAAACCTAGAACTACGCTGCCTTCAGTCTGATCTAAGTATAGTATATAAAATCATACATTGCAATGTCCTACCTGTCGATGAATACTTCAGCTTCAACCATAACAATACAAGAGCAAACAATAGATACAAACTCAATATAAATCGCACCAAACTTGATTGTAGGAAATACAACTTCAGCAACTTTGTGCCTACCATCCCTGTCCTATTGTTTCTTCTTATTTTTCTTATATATATCCATTTCTTGTATTCATAACTATGTATATACTTATACCTACTACCTTGTAAGTGATTGACAAATCAAATAAATAAATAAATAAATAAATAAATAAATAAATAAATAAATAAATAAATAGAGTATTCCAGGCATTGACTACTCTGTTGTTGAAGTTGTATTTTCTGCAATTGAGTTTGATACAGTTTACCTTGAGTTTGTATCTATTGTGTGCTTGTGTATTGTTGTGGTTGAAGTTGAAATAGTCATTGACAGGTTGGACATTGCAATGGATAATGTTATGTACTATGCTTAGGTTGGACCAAAGTCAGCATAGTTCTAAGTTGTCTAAGCTTAAAAATTCAAGTCTGGTGGCATAAGGTATGAGTAGAGGAGTGGAGGCCACTTTTCATGAAATAACTTTGAACTCTCTTTATTGAGTTAATATTTGATATGCAATGTGGGTTCCAGACAGATTAGCTGTATTAAATAATTGGTCTAGCAAATGTTTTGTATGCTCTAGTTATTAGTGTAATATTACCAGAGAAAAAGCTACATAAAATTAGGTTTACAACTCTTAATGCCTTTTGGCTATGTTGTTACAGTGACCTCTAGCACTTAGATTATTATAAATGAGTACACCGAGGTCCTTAACAAGGTCATGTCCATTCAGCTTGTATTTTATTTTCTGATTTTTTTTGCCAATATGTAAGACAGAGCATTTGTTTTTTGAGATTTGAAGTTGCCTCTTGTTTGACCATTTTGACACATAGTCAAGGTCTTTTTGAAGGATAGGAGTATTGTCCATGGTGTTGAAAAATTTTACATCATCAGTGAAAAGAACGCAGTTTCTTTTAATATGATCACAAAGATCATTTATGTAAAATATAAGGAGAAAGGGTTCTAGAATGTTGCCTTGGGGGACACCGCTGTTGACAGGTATGAGGTTTGATAGGGCCCTCCCCATTTTGACCATTTTTTGCCTGTTTGACAGGAATGGAACTACCAATTATACAGGTGTCCAGAGATTCCATAAGATTTTAATTTTAGAAGTAGTTTGTTGTGTACCACTGAATCAAAGGCTTCACAGTAGTCTATTAAATAGTGTCTATTGCTTTGCTCTGATCAAGTTGTGTAGTCCATATGTTTTTTCCAGTGTAGGAGTTGCAGATTACAGGATAAATTTTTTCTGAAGCCAAATTGTTTGTTAGAAAGTAGGTTGTAATACTTGTGGTGGCACAGTGGTTAGACTAAACGTTGTAGTAACTCTGCCCATTTCCAAGAATTCAATCCTGACTGTCTCAAGATCAACTCAGCCTTCCATTCTTCTGGGGGTCAGTATAATGAGGACACAGATTGTTGGATGGGCAGTATGCTGAACTTTGTAAACCACTTAGAGAGGGCTTTATTGCACTATGAAGTGATATATGTATAACTCTAAGTGCTATTGTTACTGAAAGCACATAGCTCACCAAAAAAGCAATACAATCTTGGAGACTTATCTGATCCTTCTTTCTTTTCTCTTGAGATGGCATATGGATCTGCTGCAGTGGTGAATAAAAAAAATGCAGGATGGTGTCTTTTACCAGATGTTCCCAAAGGGGGATTATCAATACAAAGGGATTCTACAAATTGCTACTTCATTTTCATTGGATCTGGATTGGTGTGGTTACTCTGGATGATGATAATGCAGAAACTTTTGTGCAAAATGTGCTTCCCTTCTATTCCCAAAAAGGCATCTGTTTTGAGTTTATAAAAAAGTTGCCTCAATTAACTTATCTTACTGGCTTTGATCAGATGTTTGAAGAAGGCTTTGGAACTTTAAATATTCTCATGGAGAAAACAGCTAATATTTGGTTCATCCATGGAGACATTCATATCCTAATGATTTTGAGACTGTTGCTCCATTCATACCATAATGATTTTGAGACTGCTGCTCCATCTCTCAACATTTGGAGATAGGCCAATAGCAATTAATAATAAAGTCTTGATTATTACAGCCCAGATGGCCTTCACTTCTTTACCCATTCAAAGAAATTCAGGGATATATTTTCTCCATGGCGCTATGTCATTTGCAGTTCAATCAAAGGAAGTTCTAGGTTTCCAGCAATTTGTTCAGACCAGAAATCCTGTTTCAGAAAAAAGAAGATGGCTTTATTAGGACTTTCTGGGAACAGGCATTTCTTTGTTCATTATCTGAAAAAGACCCACAAAATGAGAAGATATGCACTGGAAAAGAAAGGCTTAATTCTCTCCCTGAATCTGTTTATGAAGAGCATGACAGGTCAGAGCTACAGCATCTATAATGCTGTCTACACAGTGGCATGCTTTGCATAACATGCTTTCATCCACATTGCAAGAGGGAGGAACAATTTCAATAAATACCAATATCAAGTAATTACTTGGTTATAATAATGTAAAATCAAAGCTTGGGTAGAATATGGGAAGTTTCTAAATAGATATGGAGAGAGAGAGAAAGAGGGGGGAGGGAGAAAAGGAGTGGGAAGGAGGGAGGGAGGGAGGGAATTTGCTTATAATTTCTTTGCAGCATATATGCAAAGTGACTGAACTAATAAAAGGCTCTTTTCATGAGGCTTTCATGAGTATAATTATTAAACTCACACTGAGGAATGTACAATAGTATATTGACTAGTCTTTGGGTGCCAACTTATTTTGTTGTTTTGAAGAAATTTGAACAATATCAAACCTGTCAGTCATGGAATTTGTAGATACCACTTTCCAAACTTATGCTATAAATAATTTTAAGTAAATAAACATTGCAGCATTTTGTTCATTTATGAATAGATAATTCCCCATTCTGTGTGTAATGACAATTGTTATCCAGGTTCAATCAAGAGAAAGAAGGAAGGCAAACCATTTTGCTGCTATGATTGCTTCCCATGTCCCGAAGGCCAGATTTCAAACCAAAAAGGTAAGAATGTAAGAGAATATAACAATTTAACCTTTATAACCCTGCGATTCTTATCATAAATTTAACATTAACTTTGAATATGGATAGATTTAATGGAATAGTTAATGTAAAGGCCATGGCTAAATAATTCAATATAACATTTCAAAAGCTTCGTAGAGATGGCTGAATAACATAGAAGACTATGTAACCTGCTTTGCAACTATCATGGCTTACAATTATAATTGCCAGGTTCAATTATATTCATAAGTTAAAGATTACTTATCCAATCAAATGTTGTAAATAATGCACTGGTTTGATTACAAATCTAATAGTATGACAAGGCTATGAAGGTTTTCTTAGAACATTCATGCAAATTTGAGCGTTGTTTACAGAAATGTTAGTAAAATCAATGCTTGCTTTTTCAGATATGGATATCTGTTTCCAGTGTCAACAAGACCAGTATCCAGATCCAGAACACAGTTCATGCATTCCAAAAACAATGAGCTTCTTGAAATAAAGAACCTTTAGGGAGTGGTCTGGTCATTCTTGCTTCTTCCTTCTCTCTCATAACAGTATTAGTGCTCTGGACTTTTCTCAAATACCAGGACACCCCCATTGTTAAGGTCAACAACCAGCACCTCAGCTACATTCTCTTCATTGCCCTCTTGCTTTCATTCCTTTGTGTTTTTCTATTCATTGGACACCCCATAAAGATAACCTGCCTATTATGACAAACTACTTTCAGCATAATTTTCTCTGTGGCAGTTTCTTCAGTGTTAGCTAAAACCATCCTTGTGGTTCTGGCCTTCGTGGTGACCAAGCCAGGATCTGGGATGAGGAAATGGATGGGAAAATGGATGGTCACCTCCATTATTCTTTGTTGCTCATTTATTCAAGTTACCATTTGTATTATATGGCTGTCTATATCTCCCCCTTTCCCAGCATTGGACATGCAAGCAATGACTACAGAAATTGTTCTGGAATGCAATGATGGATCTGTCTTTATGTTCTACTGTGTCTTGGGTTTTATGGGCTCCTTGGCCATTGTGAGCTTTACAGTGGCTTTCCTAGCAAGAAACTTTCCTGACAGTTTTAATTTAGCTAAATTTATCACTTTTAGCATGTTGATATTTTGCAGTGTTTGGTTGTCCTTTATTCCAACTTACCTGAGTACAAAGGGAAAATATATGATGGCTGTGGAGATCTTTTCCATTGTAGCATCCAGTTTTGGGTTACTGGGCTGTATCTTTTCCCCCAAATGTTATATTATTTTTATTAGGCCTGAAATAAATAACAGAAGTATTCTAAGAAGAGGAAAGAAGTAAAAAAGAAAAGTATATGAGGAACTTGAATTTAAAGGACAAAAATATACAAGAGCTGAACAATGGAAAAGTTCTTTCTACTGTTGAAATTTTTGGATAAAATTCAGCTACATGCTTTGTTTTCATTATTGACAGAAGGCAGTAGACCTCTGGGTTTAACTTTGCCTGACCATTATATTTGAAAATTGGTGCAGGAGGGGGGGAGGTTGGTAACAGGGAATGAGACTGTTCAGAGTCTTTTCCACAACACTATTCACACTGCAAAAGTAATTCATTTAGAGGAATATATACTTCCACCACTTGAAGGCATTAGGTAGAAAGATAAAGGTAAAATGTTTCCCCTCCCAGTCATATCCAATTTTAGCGCACAGTGCTCAACTTCATTTCTTAGCTGAGAGAGTCAACATTGTCCAAAGACACTTCTGTTGTCTTGAGGCCAGCATGCCTATAAGCAGATATGCACAGAATGTTATCTTTCCACCAAAGTAGTACACAATGTCTCAGTAGTTAAAGACTCTGAGCTTGTCAGCTGAAAAGCAGACAGCTGGGTTCGAGGCCCAAGTCCTGCATGACACAGTGAAGTTCCTGTTACTTGCTCCAGCTCCTGAAAACCTAGCAGTTCAAATGCATGCAAATCCAAGTTGATAAACAGATAGAAAGGCAACATTAGAAAGGTAGAATTAATGGAGTGGAGCATAATGAGTGGTACAAAAAGAAGAGGACTTATTATTTCTATCCAGAACCCCATCTACTTCCTTGTGAAATATTTTTTCTATGTAGTCTGGCACTGAACTCCATCATTCAGCCCTACAATTTTAACAGCTTAATGTGTCACAAAGAATGACATTACTGTTCAATTACTATTTGCTGTGGAACTGCTTCAGATTGCTCTGGCATGGAAAAGTTACAGTCTGTGGAAGCTGAGCAATCTCCTTCCCTATATGGAAAAACTGGTTAATTGTCCTCACTTAGTTTCCCCTTAATTCCAGGTTGCTTCTCCCCATGATTAGTTTCCATCCATTTTTTCTTTAATTAGAGTTAATTCTATTCTAATTAAATTAGAATTAGAATTAGAATAGAACAAAACAATCTCAAAACAATTTATAGATATAATGCCAATATGTCAGTAAAAGAATTAGAGTAGAGCAAAGCCATATTATCTTCGTAGAAATATGGAGATAGTAATGAGGTTCTTCACATTATGGATGTGATTTATCACTGTTGCATTATTATGTTATTGTTATTTTGTTATTTACTAGACTTTATGCAACCCACCTTGCATATTCTTTCCTAATTAGTCTACTGATTTAGCCTGGACACTCTCTCCATAGATAATGTTGCATTTTTTGCCTTACCTGCCCACAGACTTGATTCTTTTTTCACTAAAGTAATCAAGGAAGTACTTATTCTGCATAATGAGATTGTTTACTTCTGGGATTCTGCAAAATAAATATCTCATAGACACCAGATACAAAGGTCATATTGGTGAATCTTTTTTTGCTCAGCAACCCAAAACCACTTTCAATAAGTTGTTAGGGCATGCCCTTTCAAAATGAATGAAAAGCAATAAATATATTATAATGATGTCGCGTTGAGCGACCGGTCTGTTGTTTCGGCTTACTGGTTGATTGCTGAATTCCTCTCAGAGAATAACCCTCGCAAGGGTGAGATTTAAAGTAGCCCTCACAAGGGCGAGACAGCGCGGGACCCTCGCAAGGGTGAGGCTAGGCAAGACTCTCGCAAGAGTGATTGCCAAGCAAGTGCAAGAAATAAAACACACAAAACACAAGCAATCTTCAAATGAGGCAACACTTTGAGCCTGGGGGAGATGGGATTCCCTGGCTGCGCCTGGAACAGATGGAAATGTCCGGGCTTCTCTGCTTTCTTGCTCCTTCCTCTTCCCCAGGCTTTTTGCTGTCCCCTTTTTATTGTGCTAATTCAAGGGAGGAGGTGAGAGAGGAATTTTACAGGAAGATAAAGAGGTACAATGTTAATCTTTTAGACCAGGCTACATGACATGAGCAACGGACTCTGTAATTGCTACTTTGTAACTGCTATAGATAAGCATATCTTCTTTGAATACATATTCTTTGTCTGCGGTTAATCTTTTATTAACTCCCTTCCTGTCAGTGCTTTCCTGCTATAATGTTCTGAACTGAATATGTGCTTTTTAGCAAGATTTCTTCTTGTGGAAAAATACAGGACAGAGCCAAGGTAAAATAGTCACAATTCCTCCTTTTCTTTATTTTTTGTGCTCATGACTCTAGGTAGAGTTCTTTCTCTTCCAGAGTAGTCTCACAAGGTGGCAACAAGCCCTTCGGTTTGTTGATGCCTTGCAGAACCAGCTCATACGAGGAGAAGTTCTCATCCCCCGAGTCGTGGCTGGACCGAGTTAAGAAATTTTCTTTGGGAGAAAAGAAGTTATTAATGTCTATTTCCTTCTCTGACTCTTGGTCAGAGTACCATTCCAACAGCGGTTTTTTGACCAGATCTTTTGATTCAATGCTGGATGTAAGAAAGCTAACTGTTTTTTGAGTATTGTTAATTTCATTGTCAAGTGTTTTCAAACGATCCCTCAATAATTTTAGTAAACGTCCTATTACACATGGACCAATAGTACATGCAAGAAGCAATAACACAAGAGGACCTATTAAGGCTGATAATAGTGTTGTTAACCAGGGAGAAAAATTAAACATGCTTTGATACCATGACTGTCCTTGTTGTCTTTCATTCTCTCTATCCTTCAATCGTTTACGTAATTCAGCCATGGAATCTTTAACAATTCCTGAATGATCAGCATAAAAACAACATTCTTCTTTTATTGCTACACATAATCCCCCTTTGTTTAAAAATAATAAATCCAGACCTCTTCTGTTCTGAAGAGTCACTTCAGCCAGAGATGAGAGAGAATTTTGAAGAGCAGTAATTGAAGTCTCTATTCGTTTGAGATCTTCATCTATTTGTAAACTAAGAGTAGCTAACTGTTGATGACCAACAGCTAAAGCTGTTGCACCTGTGACTGCACCTGCTGCCCCAAGGCCTAACAATACAGATAGTGTTACAGCTGTTATTACTTCTCTTTTTTTATGAAGGGGAAATTGTGGAGGTTCAAGTTTATTAATAAGTTCTGACCCTGGGTAAATTGTGATCTTTGGAATCAGTGTTACCTGAATGCAAAAGGATTTCTGAGCAATAAGAACATCACCATGAACACAAGCAGTTGCTCCTGTGGAGCATGCCCATATAGAATTATTACCTGGGATAAAGAATTGTCCTTTGAGACGAGCTGTGATATTGCCATTGGAGGTGGTGTATAGAGGACCATAGCCTCCAATGTTAAGGTCTAATCTTTCTTTTGGTAAATATACATCACAGTGATATCCAGATGAAACCTTCTGACAATATTGAGAGTGACTGGCAGGTATGTTTCCTAGGCAACATCCCTTACCTACTATGTCAGTGATAGTGATGGAGGAAGTATTCCATCTGCATTGTGTGTCACTGGTGGAGTTACTAATAGGTTCATTGGAAGCTACTGCTTCATAGAATGGTGGCAATTCAGATAAGCAAAGCCAACATTGATCAGTTTTGGATGAATCATTAAGTGTAGTTGCTAGCAATTTGTAAGAAGAATTAACCAATTGTACTAATGGATTCACCTGAATATTGGGTTTTTGTAGAAAGTTTGATTTCAAATTGTGATTGGGACCAATATCATAATTAGACATAGATATAGAAAGACGAATTGTAAAAATATTCCCTTCATCTCCTAGACCATCCCACTGACGTCCTCCCCAAGTAAACCCAACCATCCATTGTTTTTTTGTAAGTGTCTTTCCTTTTGCAGTAAATGTGATTCTGAGTGGATTTAGTCTCTGTCCACAACAAGGCCTTGAAGAGCAGGGAAGATGTTCTTGAGCACGGGTAATATGAATATAGTCATTTTTGGTAGGCGCTTCCCACCAGATATGACCTGTGGATACACAACTCCATTTTTTACAATATCTGTCAACTACCCCACCGCAGGCAGCACGAGAAGCACCAGTACTGTGAGCAGGACAAAAATATAGTCTAAAGTTGTGAATAGGTGCTGGAGAACAGGAGCCTTGCTTGTCCCATATATCAGCTTGTAGTTCTTTATCTGCAAATTTTTCTACTCCTGTCCCCATTTCAGCAAAATCCATGAAAAGCTGAGGAAACCATGGCCATCTAGTATAGTTAGTGGTGGTGTTTAAAATATTTCCTTGAAAATCAAGGATAGTCCAGGTATAATCTTGAGGTTGATGTTCATTTGTAGAAGGTTGTATGCTTCGAGGAATGCGATGATAGCCAAATCTTGGAACAGCACGAGATGCAGACCGCTTAGAGATGGAGTTGTCAGCGATGAAGACAGGGTACCCAAGATGGCGAGCTCGAATGGGAGCTGTAGTCTTATGATGAGTGTCATCAGGGATGGGGTGGCATCTTCGCACGACAGGTGTTTTGTAGTGAACAGGAACCCAGGAAGATGAATGATGCAATATGCATTTGGTGACATCACAGGGTGGAAAGCAGCAACGAAGATGCCATTGCAGTTTGTCTCCAGGAAAAGTTGTCTCAGAATTAGCTTGAGATGGCAATGTAGGAAAAGCAGAGGATAGTGGAGGAGATGCCACTGAAGGAGTGGAAAGTAATAGAACAGTGTGATTAAAGTATGTGTGATTGTGAAAAAATCCTAAGCAAGAATAAGATCCTATAGTAGATAGAGTAACATGTATAGTTAAAAATATTAAACAAGGAGAATAGTAATAGTGAACAGTAATGTCAGAAGTAGGCGAAAGAAAGCTACCATTGTGTTGGAAAACATAATTACATGCAGAAAGGAGATTATCTTTAAAAATAAAGGTAACAGTGTCAGCAAGAAAAGAAAAAATAGCATCAGGAGATGCCCTGAATTGAGAAAAGACAGGAAATATTGATATCAGAAGAAAAATTAGAGTAAGAGTTAGGTTTGCCATGGTAAGGTCTGACACAGCGAGCAGGAACCCAAAGTACTCGATCAGGAAGTTGGACAGCAGCGTAACCTTTTCCCCAGGTGAAGAGCTGTGCAGGACCTTTCCACGCAGGATCTGGAAGCTGTCTGAAATAAACAAGAGGACGGGAAGAGGGAACTACTGGCTTGGTGAAGTGGCGAGAAGCCGCTGTGGAAGAAGGAGAGCCAGTAAGATTAAGAAAGTTAAGAGAATAGAGAGTAATGTTCAAGATGTTTTGTAACGCCGGGAGGTTCGGGGGGCCTAAGCCTTTTTTCCCTGTTTGCCGATCAAGGGCATTTTTCAGAGTTTGGTTTGCCCTTTCCACAATAGCCTGACCTTGGCTATTGAAAGGTATGCCAAATTTATGTGTGATGGCCCACTTATGGCAAAACTCAGCAAAGGGAGAACTGACATAAGCAGGACCATTATCTGTTTTGAGAATTTTTGGACATCCCAACGTTACGAATGACCAAATACAGTGATTAATAACATTTTTAGTAGCCTCTCCTCTTTGTAATGTTGCCATAATAAACCCTGAATATGTATCAACTGATACATGAATGTATTTCCAGGGAGCAAAGGGAGGATAATGAGTTACATCCATTTGCCATGTATCACAGGCTTGAGTGCCCCTAGGATTAACACCTTCAGGGATACCTTTGGCCTGCAAGCTACATGTTGGACATTGTTGAATTATTGCTGTGGCTTCTTGATATGTAATCCCAAATTGCTGTACCAAGGCCTTCTTATTTTGATGGAAATAGTCATGACTCTCCCCAGCTGAAAGCTGTTGTGGAAGAGGAGAGGAGGCCATAATTTTACAAGCCTCATCTGCCATATGATTGCCTTCTGCCAGGAATCCAGGCAATTGCTGATGACTTCTGATATGAGCTACAAATAAAGGTTTCCCTCGCTTTTTCAGCAGTGTCTGAAGCTGTAAAAAAAGTGTCATGAGAGAAGGAGGGGTAACAGGAGAAATATATGCATCGAAAATATGAGCAACCATCTGAGTAACATACATGCTATCAGATATTACATTTAAAGATTCCTGTGGAAAAAGAGACAAGGCCAAAGAAAAAGCAGCTAACTCAGCTTGTTGTGCTGAGTTCTGTGGGGCAGTTAAGCGTTTGTTCCATTGAGCATTTTCACACCATGCACATGCTCCAATATTTTTTGAACCATCAGTAAAGACAGTTAAGCCTTCCTTCAATGGTTGTTGGACAAAAGGTGATTGTAAAACAAAAGGAACTGTCTTCAACACCTGCAGTCGTGAATCAGATGGAAGGTGGCATGACACTTGGCCACACCAATCTTCCAATGCATCCTGCAGTGTTGTGGAAGTCTGAAAAAGAGGTTCCCATTGACTAATCTTAAAAGGAATATACAATGTAAAAATATCCATTCCCATCAGGGCTTTGGTTCTCTTGCGCCCTTTTTGTATAAGAAAAGCCATTTGTGCTGCTTTAGTAAAAATAGAGGTTTTTGGAGTATGTGGTAGGTGTAACCATTCCAAGAAATGAAGATTTTTTGCATTAGATACTTGGACAATTATTGCAGTCAGTAATTGATGAGTGGAAATAATAGCAAGAGAAGGTGGTGTGTCTGCAAGTGCACGGTTTACCCATTGAGTTGCTAGGGCTGTGTTTACTTGCTTTAAAGCTTCTAGATGCTGAGCTGAAAGATAGACCTTATCTGCAGGATTTTTTAATCCTACTAGTGCTTGAAAAAGCGGTGATAGCATCTGTTTGGTTAGAGCAAGATATGGTCTAGCCCAGTTAATAACTCCCAAGTACTGCTGTAATTGAACCAATGTGGTTGGCTGTGGAAGTGTGAGTGAAGGAATATGTGGAGATGCTGAGGAAGCTAAAACCTTGTGACCTAAATATTGCATTGGGTAGTGAGACTGGATTTTTTCAGGTGCTATATGTAACCCTGCTTTTGCTAATGTGGTCAAGAGGATCGGAAAAGTTTTTTGTACCGTCCCCTTTGGCCCATCAGCTGCAATTAAGATATCATCCATGTAATGATATACAAGAAAATTAGGAAATTGAGATCTATAAGGATGCAGAGCCTCATTGACAAAATATTGACACATGGTTGGTGAATTAAGCATACCTTGTGGAAGAACTTTCCATTGATACCTAGATGTGGGTTTAGAGTTATTGAGTTCTGGCACTGTAAATGCAAAGATGATTCTATCCTTTTGTGCCAGAGGTATAGAAAAGAAACAGTCCTTTAAATCTATTATTATGAGATCAAATCCAGCTGGGATCAAATTAGGATTAGGCAGACCACACTGCAGTGGCCCCATAGGTTGAATAATCCTATTCAAGGCTCTAAGATCACTAAGAAGGCGGTATTTGCCAGATTTCTTTTTAATTACAAAGACTGGGGTGTTATAAGGACTGGTGGATGGTTCAATATGTCCCTCTATTAACTGTTGATGGACAAGGAGATGTAAAGCCTCCAATTTTTCTTTGGTGAATGGCCATTGATCCACCCACACAGGAATAGATGTTTTAAGAGTAAGAGATAAAGGAGAAATAAACATTTTGATAGAAAAACTATGGTATCTGAATATAAGCTTGAAATTGAGAAAGTAAATCACGTCCCCAAAGATTGCAATGTAGAGGAAGGATATAGGGTTTAAGATAAGCAGTTAAGGTAGAATGCTCAGTAGAAGCAGAAAGCCAATGAGAGCTGACCTTAGCAGCTTGAGCACCACCTACGCCCTGCACAGAAGAAACTTCTGTGAGAGACCAAGAAGAGGGCCATTCATTAGAACGGATAACAGAAACATCTGCTCCGGTGTCAATCAGACCTTCAAAAATTCGACCACTGAGTATAACAGAAAGAGTTGGTTTTGAAGCTTGAACAGGTTGCTGCAATGCAAACAAAGAAAGAGGTTCAAAAAGAGGCAAAATTATAAGTGTAGCAACTACTGTCCCCTTCTTTAAAGAAAAGCAACGATCTCCTATTGCAGCCAATGCAAGATTATTAAGAGCAGAAGAATCATATAAGTAAGGAGCTGCAACCACACCCTCTATTGTAAGAGAAGAATTGGGAATAAGCAAGACAGGTGTGGAAGGAGGAAGAGGTTTGAAAAGCGTTGCAGTTAAAGGAAGAGTAAAAACAGCACCAGGATCATCATACACAAGATCCTCTAACAATACCACAGGAAACGTTGTGGCAGTTAGTTCAGCCTTTGTGGCGGGGCTAGCTGAAGACCCCTCAATTAGTTTCCCAAAGGTTGTGAAGGAGAAGGATTAGAATAACAATTTGAAGCCCAATGATAGCCTTTCCTGCAGCGAGGACAGATAGTTTTTGGCTTAGATGAAGAGGGTGGACCTCTGGTTTGGCCATGAAAAGCAGCTCCTCCCCCTGGCTTACGACATTGATTTTTAAAGTGTCCTGGCTTGCCACAGTTAAAACAATTACCATTGCGTGTTAAAGCAAAAGCATCAGGAGGAGAAGTGGTAGCAGAATTAGGATTTGGTAATGAAGCTGTGATTGCAGTAGCAAGTATATCCATTTTATGAGTAGTCGTTCCTACAATTCTACAGAGTTGTAAAAACTCAGCCAAAGTCACTCCTGGCTTATTAGCGACTGGCTGTAGAATTTTTTGACAATCATGATTAGCATTTGAATAAGCCAATTTTATAAGTAATTCTTGTTTAGCAACAGGATTATCTATCTGTCTATCTAAGGCTGTCTGAAGCCGACTTATGAATGAAGCATAAGGTTCTTCAGGTTCTTGCATAATTTTTAAAAATGCTTGAATGGACTGAGAATCTGAGTCATCCACTCGCTTTAAAGCATTCATAGCACACATATGAATAATGGCAAAACTACGACGAGGAGAATTTTGTTGTTGTGCTAGAGTAGTAAATTGACCTTTCCCCAGTAACTGATTTTCAGTTACTCCAGCAGGCAAACCCCTGCGGATTTCAGCCTCAATACCTTTTTCATATTCAGATTGCCACACAACATATTGTGCTGGAGTCATAAGCATAGAAAAAAGCATTTTCCAATCATGCAATAACATAACTGTATTAGCTGTAACCAAAGAATCAAGTATTCCCCTAGTAAAAGGAGAATGCAATCCATAAGTTGTAACTGCATCTTTTATATTTTTCAAAACTTTAAACTCAATGCTACTATGAACATTGCCTCCTCCCCCAGGGATGATAGTCATAGGATAAGCAGAAGGTTCTTCTGTTTCTAAAGATAGAGGTGATGACAAAAGATTAGTTATGATTCCTCCCATAGGATTCATAATAGGAGAATCAGAAAGAGAAGAAAGAGCAGAAGGAGGAGGGGAAGAAATATCTGAATAAGGAGGTGGTAGGGAAGAATTTGATTCCAAATGAGCTGCAAGAGGCTTAGAAGTTTTTGAATTAGAAGAGTGGGAGTCAGAAGAAACAGGAGAAAAAGAATTTTCAGGAAGACTAGAAGGAGGATAAATAGTTGTTATAGCAGCCATTATTGCTCTCCAAGAAATAAATATATCCATGGGAGCTCTGGGAACTTCATGTAAATATTTTCCTAATTTTTCCCAGTGAGAATGGCTAAGAGTTCCAGCAGATGGATAGGCTGGACAGTGTGCCTCAATATAAATTATAAATTTATTTAAAGATTTTTTAGAAATAGGGTACACAGTGGTACCATTGGTTTTCTGAAAGGAATTAGCCTTCTTCACTAGATTATAAAGTTCGTCCCTATGCCCTGACGAAACTTGAGAAATCGAGGTGCCCATACTTACTTTTTTGTCGACGTAGCCTATACCAGGCGAAGAAGAATGAGGGTGAAGGAGATGCACTTCTAGACAAAAGTCACACTTTGGAACCAGTAAGGCGAAGGGATCCCAGACGATTAGAGATCCCGGACGAGCCCCCAGCTGTCGCTTCGAGCGACCGGTCTGTTGTTTCGGCTTACTGGTTGATTGCTGAATTCCTCTCAGAGAATAACCCTCGCAAGGGTGAGATTTAAAGTAGCCCACACAAGGGCGAGACAGCGCGGGACCCTTGCAAGGGTGAGGCTAGGCAAGACTCTCGCAAGAGTGATTGCCAAGCAAGCACAAGAAATAAAACACACAAAACACAAGCAATCTTCAAATGAGGCAACACTTTGAGCCTGGGGGAGATGGGATTCCCTGGCTGCGCCTGGAACAGATGGAAATGTCCGGGCTTCTCTGCTTTCTTGCTCCTTCCTCTTCCCCAGGCTTTTTGCTGTCCCCTTTTTATTGTGCTAATTCAAGGGAGGAGGTGAGAGAGGAATTTTACAGGAAGATAAAGAGATACAATGTTAATCTTTTAGACCAGGCTACGTGACATGAGCAACGGACTCTGTAATTGCTACTTTGTAACTGCTATAGATAAGCATATCTTCTTTGAATACACATTCTTTGTCTGCGGTTAATCTTTTATTAACTCCCTTCCTGTCAGTGCTTTCCTGCTATAATGTTCTGAACTGAATACGTGCTTTTTAGCAAGATTTCTTCTTGTGGAAAAATACAGGACAGAGCCAAGGTAAAATAGTCACATAATGATATAAAGATATAATAATATAATACAACAAAATCAAATACAAGACAAGACAATCTAACATAACAATCTAATCTAGGATAGAATAAGAGAAGAGAAGAGAAGAGAAGAGAAGAGAAGAGAAGAGAAGAGAA